>JAQMRL010000007.1:59228278-59279320 GCA_035578175.1 Catonia carolina
ATCCTTTCTACATTACTCTGGGATGAATTACCCCAAGCTAATGTGGCATACCAGAAACGAGATAGAATTAAACCATAGTAAGCTACTGTTAGTTATTTTTTCTCATTTAAACTGGCAATTTGTTTTAATGCAATTACCCCAAATGATATTTTACCACAGATTCAATCGCATTTCTTCTTCCCATTGACTGTTAACATTTTTTTAAAAATGCGTCCAGGAAACTCATGAGGGAGTGTAGGATATGCCAAGAAATTATAACACCTGAAATACATGTTTCAGTCACACATTGGTCTACTACTACTGTTTAGAAAGAAATTCTTGTACACTATAAAAAGATTTCTCTCTGCATAAGTAGGTTTGTTTTCAAATAATTTAGCGTTGCTGTTTGCCACATAATAATCAATTCAGTTTCTTGTGTTAGGGGTAAGCGCACAGTGAAGGCTGACTGGAGATTGCTGGTGACCCTTACAATTAGGAATTTGCTAGCAGAAATATAACATTATATTTCAATCAGACCACTCACAGTAAATGCTAGTGGTGGTCACCTGTGCATATCAACTCACAGGTTTGTTTTGTATAATCCTGCATTGTGCTGTGCTGGCAGGTTGGTAAGTGTAATTGGCATCGTATAATACATATTAATAAATAATGTTCAACATGTTCAAAAATGTTTACCTACTTCAAAGTAATCACAAGTCTTTCTTCTGCAAATATTGGTTGCTTGTGCAAAGTGCACCATTGTTTTTGTAAGCTAAGTTCTACTTTTGACGATATGAAATTAAACGTTTCCAGAGTCATTCTCATGTACTTAAGAAATCTGTCTCTATCTTTTTGTAATTGTTGAAAAAGCGCACAGTTTAACATCTAATCACCTAATAGCCTAATCTTTAACATTTTCCTATAACACCACATTTCAATAGCTTCTATCCTCTTCTTTTCTACAGCTCCTACCACCCATGTTTCACTCCAGTATAATGCTACACTCCAAACATAATGTTTAAGAAATTTTTCTTATCTGTAAATCAATGTTTGTAACACCACATTTCAATAGCTTCTATCCTCTTCTTTTCTACAGCTCCTATCACCCATGTTTCACTCCAGTATAATGCTACAATGCTACACTCCAAACATAATGTTTTAAGAAATTCTTCTTATCTGTAAATCAATGTTTGTAGTCAGTAAACGTTTTCCATAAGAAATAATTTATCATCACTACTGGAACTGGAACTCATTTTGAAGTACCGAAAACTGAATGAAGGTTTAAGCGTGTTTATACATGCTTCCAGTGAGCGCACTCGCCAGCGTGAATCAGTACCGGCGACCAGTGCCATCCAGCAACCTGAAAACAGCGACCTGCGACCAGCATTCACTATCTGCTTACCTTTATGATAGTGGACATTGAAATTTTGCATAATAACATACTTACTGTAGTAAGTAAATAAGCATGTAGCAGTTTATTAATGTGTAATTAATGTAATATACATGAGTATATTTAGGTAGCATGTAAAAATACTTGAATTTTGTGTTTTTCTGTCATCAGTCTCTCGACTGGTTTAATGCACTTCTCCGAGCTGTTCTATCTTGTGCAAGTCGTTTCATATCTACAAACCTGTAACACCCTACATCTTTTGTAATTTGTTTTATACATTCTAATCTTTGCCTCCCCCTTTTACTCCCTCAATATTACCCTCCATTATTGATAGCCCAATACCTGGATGTCTTTAGATATGCCCCACTAGCCTATCCCTCCTTCTGGTAAGATGCTTCCATATACTTCTTTTTTCATCCACTCACCTAAGAACCTCTAAATTACTTATTTTGTCCACCCACCTAATCTTTAACATTTTCCTATAACACCACATTTCAATAGCTACTATCCTCTTCTTTTCTACAGCTCCTATCACCCATGTTTCACTCCAGTATAATGCTACACGCCAAACACAATGTTTTAAGAAATTTTTCTTATCTGTAAATCAATGTTTGTAGTCAGTAAGCTGTTTTTTATTTCAAAGGCAAGTTTTTTATTTTCTAGCTTGAGCAATTCTGCTTTTGATATCACTTGTCCCTTAACCATCCTTTGTTATTTTACTCCCTAGATAGCAGAATTCCCCAACTTCCTGTGTGTTTTTGTTGCCTACTTTTACATTTCCCATCTCTTCTAAACCACTCTTGCTGCTGCACAACACTTTCATTTTGTTCTCATTAATTTTCATGAAGTAATCCTTTCTCATGATCTCATCCATTCCATTTAAGATATTAAGATATCCTCTAGTTCTTTCTTTGTCTCGGCTAGTACTACTATATCATCGGCGAATCTCAGCATTTCTATTGTTTCTCCTTGAATTTTTATTCCTGCGTCAAATTTCTCTTTCACTTCATTCATAGCCTCTTCTATGTACAAGTTAAAAAGTAGCGGTGACAATGAACAACCTTATTGTACACCTTTTCTTACAGCAGCCTCTTTTTCCTACCCCTCAATTATTCTCAAAACAGCTGTTTGATTCTTATACAGACCGTGGATAACTTCCCTTTCTTTGTGTTTAATTCCTAGCCTTTTCAAAGTTTTAAACATTTTACTCCAGTACAGATTGTCAAATGTGTTCTCTAAATCTACAAATACCATATAAGTAGTTTTCTTTTTCTTTATCCTTTTCTCAATAACCAATCTCAGAGCCAATATTGCATCTCGAGTTCCCATTCTCCTTCTAAATCCAAATTGATCATCGTCTAACACTTCTTCTACTCTCCTGTATATAATTCTTGTCAGTATCTTGGATGCATGGTATGTTAGGCTGATGGTTCTGTAATTTTTACACTTCTCCACTCCTGACTTTTTTGGTGTAGAAATCATAATATTATTTTTAAAGTCTGATGGTACTTCTCCACTCTCATACATTCTGCACACAAGTTTGTACAATTTGTTTTGAGCAACTTCTCCACAACATAATATTAATTCCAATGGTACGTTATCTATTCCTGCCGTCTTATTCATATTCATATCTTTATAGTAGTGTAGGGTCCCCTCTTTGATCTTCTTCAACATCAGTTTCTTGTTCTATCGCATCATGTTCTAATTCTTTTCCCCATGTAGAGTTGGTTTACATATTCTTTCCATCTTTCACCTCTCTCTTGGCCATTAAACTATGGTTTGCCATCTGCACTTTGTAAATTAACAGTTTTCTTCTTTCATTCTCAAAAGTTTTCCCTTATTTTTCTGTAAGCTGCGTCTACTTTACCAACTTCTATTTTACTTTGAAACATTTCGCACTGATACCGTACATTTCGCTCTTATCCAATCTTTCTTCGCTTTCTTACACCTTTTGTTTATGGTATTTCTCAAGTAGCAATTGCCTTTTACCTCTTTCGTCCTTTGCATTTTTATATTTCCTTCGTTCATCCATCAGTTCCAAAATATCATTAGTAATCCAAGGTTTCCTACCTCTTCTTTTAGTATTCCTATCCATTCGTCCGCTGCTTTCACTACCACCTCCTTGAAGTTTATCCAGTCCTCCTCTATACTTTTTGTGTCATTATCTCTTTCTTCTATCCCCTTTTTTGAATACTCTCCTGGAAACCTATCTGGTTGTCTTGTTCTCTTAGTTTGTCTACATCCCACCTAGCATTTCCCTGTCTCTTGTTCAGTTTTTTAAGTTTAAGCCTGCTATCCATTACTACTAAGTTATGATCACTCCCTATGTCTGCACCTGGATAGGCTTTACAGTTCATAATCTAGTTTCTGAATCTTTGTCTAACCATTATGTAACCTATTTGGTAGCTTCCCTTGGCTCCTGGCATCATCCAAGTGTATAATCTCCTTTTGTGATTCTTAAATAGTGTATTGCCTATCACTAAATTATATTTGGAGTAGGAATCTACCAGCCGACTCCTTCTGTCATTTCTCTTCCCTAGACCATATTCTCTGATTATCTTTCCTTCTTTTCCTCCTCCAACTACTGCATTCCAGTCTCCCATAACTATTAAATTTTCATCACCCTTGACTTATTTTATTACTTCATCTAATTCCTCACATACTTGCTCTATTTCTTCCTCTCCATGTGAAGACATAGGCATGTAGACCTGCACTATAGTGGTGGGCTTTGGTTTCATATCTACTCTAACCATGATAACCCTATCACTAAACTGCTTATAGTAGGTCACTCTTTGTCCAATTATTTTATTCATTACTATAGCCACTCTGCCCTGTCCTCCAACGGCTTTAATGTTAATAACCCTATAATCCCCTGACCAAAAGTCTTTATCATCGTCCCAGCTTACCTCATTAATTCCTACAATATCTAACTTCAACCTATCCATTTCCCTTTTTAAATTCTCTAACCTACCATTTGTTTTGTTTTAAACTCCTAACATTCCATGTTCCAACTCGAAGAATTTCAGAAACTTTTATCTTTTTGATGAAGTCCCCTCTGATAGTCCTCACCGGGAGATCCGAATGGAGGACTAGTTTATCTTCAGAATGTTTTACCAGAGAGGACGCCATCATAATTTTTCATATTATGAAGTTCTTGAAGTTCTCGAAGCTCTTGAAGACCTGCATATACTAATTAATCCTAAACAGAATCATACACGAAGGAGTTTCCTCATGACAATTCTAGTCAGACAGAAAAAGCTGTAGATTACTGTTGCTTCCAGCTTTTTGGTTGGCCGACTGAGTGTCCCAAGCCATCGTCTGCCTGGGTGGAATGGCCCTTCCAGTTCCGTTCACCATGGATGGTCATCGTAATGATGAGCGATCACATGGTTACTAACAGGCCACACAACATGAATGTATGGATACGACACTAGCCTTCTATCTTGGCCGGTTCCCTTAAGCCTTTTGTACAGGAATTAAGGGGTCTCCTTCCAGTTGACAACAGGAGCCCTTTATAGCCTGTAAATTGTGTATTATTTGGTAAAAATGATTACTCTCCCATCAATGAAAAAGGTAAATTACTCTACTCAATTGTTGCTCTCTTCTAATTTAAAAAGTTAAATTTTTTAAACTACTGGGAATTTTTTTTTCAATGGGTAGCCTACATGAATTGAAATGTTCATCTACATAATTTATGTTTGAAACTAAAATATTTCATTCTCAAATTTTACTAATTCAATAGCACGTTGACTGTCATGAATATCCATATGGAGTCACACAGTAAGGCTACATAGTTAAAATTGTTTTTGAGACTTCATGTGGAAACACGCATGTTGTGTGGAGGAGTGAGTTGGTTTACCAATGCCTTCCTCATTGAGTGGAAAAGTATTGTGACAATATCGAAGAAGACATGGTTCGCGTAATTTCTTGAATTTCATTCATACAGTGGTGAAGAGTAGATAATAGAGTGAAGGAGTAACAATGGGACAATAGTAACAATAAAAGTTTGCCTATTCATGAAAGTTGTTTGGAAGGACTGCGCTATTGTGTCTATTATTGTACAGCTATTTATGAAGGGGCCGGTTGACTACGTTTTCTATTTACAATAGTTGACTTGTTTACAATAGATTTTTCTAGCACTCATTTATAAAGGGTTTTATTTTTGTACTTTATTATTTGTATCAAAGTTCCGTGTTTTTTGGGAAGATTCTTTTTTTTTGATCCTCTATATAAATAGAACCCAGAGCGTGGTCAGTGAGTTAGTATTTGTTTGATCTTTGACGAGTGGCTATCAGGTGTAGTGCAGGACGCGTTCCGAGCATTGTGTTGGTCAACGATTGTTATACTGTCTTTGTTTGTGTGTTTATTGTGAAAAGTTATTGTGTATCTGTATTAAATTCAGTTTTTGTGTATTCAGTTTCATTTTGTAGTTGTATTCTATAAAATTGATTGTAAGTAGTGCTAAGTAAATTATTAAGTTATTTATTGTTTATTATTTATTTTAAGTAAATTATTAAGTTATTTATTGTATTACTTCATTATAATTAGTTTGTTGTTTATTTTATAAATCATTTAGTGTAATAAATATTTGTAATTGTAAACTTTAGTGTATTAATTATTTAATAACCTAGATCCCGAAACGGACTTAGTGATAAGTGTCACAGTATGCTCATGAGCATGCCAGGCCCTCTGAAAAGCATCTACTTTCCACCCTGTAAGTGATACCTTCACTTCATTCACCTCAGGGTCTGGTTGTATAATGAAATCCATACAGAGGAGATAATTCTCAGAGGAGATAATTTTGACGAGTGTCTTTTACACCTCTACCTTTTCTGTTCTTAAATGCTGCAGTCATATAATTGGCTGACCATGTAATAAGAAGCAGAACTGATAAGAACAGATTGAGTGTAAATAATTTAACACTCCACCTGCCTGTTGTGGGCAAGCTTAATCATTTTGTTTTTTTAGCTTTTATTTGTTATTGGGAACTGTACATTGTTGACAACTACCCAATTTGATCGCTGCTTTTTGCTGTATTTTTTTGACGTAGATTAGACATGAGTTTGAACAGGGACCCTCAGTAGAGTTTGTTCATAGACGGCTGTCAACTGATCACCATGCAAAGTCGCTTGCTCAACCGGTGTTACTTAACAAATAATAGCGACTTTCTACCAGCTGACTGACTGGGCTGGCCCGAAGGCCAATCTTAATCTAGTCAGTTTATTAGGTTGGTATTAGCGAACGAACATTTTCTTATTCTGGCGGTGATCAAATTTAATAATGTTGTAATTGTTACAGCTGTTATTATGATATGTATTAAATACTTATTTTTTAGCAACAGATAAAAGTTTGATTGTACTTACAACATAATTTTGCAGTCACATGTAATTATTCTACTATTATTATACAGTACACTGAGAAGTGAAATGACCTGTGCTTACAATAATTGTACAAAGTTTAAAAAAGGTAAAGTTATGTCAAAACAAATGAGATAAAATAGGTGAATAACAGTACACAAAGAAAGCACTCGAACTCAGTTTTGTTTTGGTTTTACTTCTGACTGTTTTGCAATAAGTGTTAATGCAGTGGATGAGTAGGTTTATGAGTGATGAAAAAATGCCAAACCCTGACTAGGAATAAAATCCAGGACCCCACCGTAGAAGCCAGTTGCGCTGACTACTACATTAAGGACCAGCCTAAAAAAAACCGCTCATGAGACTTGTCAAGATCAGACATAATACTATGACATAAGCCACGATACTAAATCTTAGTATTATTGACGGAACATGATCTGTACCCTGGCAAACGCCTTAGAATGACCAGGACAGGTGGTCTGAAAGAAGCAAAGAAATTTGAGAGAAAGATCTTTCACAAGATAATGGGTTTGAAGATAGTACAGACATTGCAGGTTCCTAGAAAGAAAAGAACTACAAAAATGTAACTGATTGATGGAGATGATCAGGAAATTAAGACTTAAATCCTATGCACACTTGTAAAGAATGAATACAAACGATTGATGAAACAAATTTTTAAGACACTAAAAAAGTGCCTAATAAGTTGTCGATTGACCTTTGAGTACTATATTTACAATGTACGAGGCGAAAGAAATTGACCTATTCAACTATGGCTAGAAGCTATGTCAAAGGGTAAGTGTTTTCCTCTTTTATTTAGTAACAAAGACCAAAAAAAAAAAAAAAAAATTAAAAACTAGGCTAGCTATGGCTTAAAACCGTAATGTTTCAAAAGAATTTTATACAATTTCTAAAAAAAATTAATAAAATCAAATCTAGAGGTCTAATAAATCTATTTAACTCTAAACAATTTTTTTCTTGGTTCAAGGCGAAAAACCAGGGCGGTTATCATTGCTTGTACTAAACAAATAGATAAATAAATAAATAAATTAAACACTAAACAATACAGGAGTTTAAAGTCATGTCATTATAAAAAGTTTCACAATTATGTTAAAGAAACCTATAATCTAAAATTATAATTATCTAAAGAACCAAACAATATAATCTAATGAATCAGAAAAATATATATAAAAATTAGTGAGCCAAAAAACTTTATTATATTGCCTCTTCCTGCATTAATTATTCTCTCATGGACAATATGTTTAAAAAATCCTATTGTTTCAATTTTTTACGTGCAAAGGGCACGACAAATTACATACACAATCATTACCATTTTTGGTCGATAAAATGTTTTAATTAAACATTTTGGGTGCCAAATAACTGCGGTGACGCTGATAAAGAGCCTTTTTTGTCAGTTAAAGAAGTATTAGGTGCCTATTTCTAGTGTTGCAGAGGTGGTCTCTGCTCTCTAGATGAAATCTATTTTTATGCCACCTAATAAATGGTTTGAAGAAGTCAGAAAGGATATTGAAAATAAGGAATAACCCAGGATATTAAAAATAAGGAATAACCCAAGTAAATGTAGTGAACAAGTTCAGACAACTGCTTACTGATTTCAAGGGCTTCCATGAAGAACAAATGCAGCATACCGGATGGACAGAAGAAAGGATAAATACCCTAGAGTGAAAGAATGCTCAGAGCAAGGGTTTTAAAATGAGCTCTTAGAAATATTTTACGTGGTTCTAAACGGGAGAGAAGACAAAATAATGTAATTATAATAATGTGCATTTACGTTTGTAGTAAAACAAGAATAGAACAACAGTTTAAATAGAAATTAAAAATATTTAATAATTTTTTAAACTTTAATACTACCTCTTAATATCGAACGTAATGAAAATTCGATGGAAGTAGTTTATAACCTTTCTAACCTTTTAACCGTCATACAACCTTTTCAAATGCAGTTAAAACAAACAAACGGCTTCATTTTGTTAGAGTTTTGTGTGCGTATTAAAGCGAGGGTTAGGTGGAAAACTTTGAACTAGGTAATTTTAGCACCAGGATAACAGAACGAAAGAGAAGACTAACTGGAGAATTTTACCTTGTGCAAATGAGACATGTGTGTGAGTACATGTGTGTGTGGAGATATTAATCTATCTGCTAACAAGTTAACTTGCTGCTACATTATGCTCTCCTGGTAGAGCAGTGACAGCAGTAAATTGAAATGTTTAGTTTTAATTACTTTTATCTAATTTCTGCGCTTTTAAGTTCATAAACATTTTTTTTTATTTACTCGTATTACATGAAATAAAAATAATTCGGAAGACCTTTACTTTTTTATTAAATTTTTATGACGTTAATTAAAAATTGGCAAAATATTGTCAAACAACGGGCCCCGTGCCCGCTGATTAAATTTTCAGTCTTTGCAACGACGCCTTAAATGGTTTTTTTATGTAAAATAACCTTCGATTGTGAATAAAAAACTGCACAAAACGTAGGATACTATTTTTACAGGTATAATCTAATTTTTTGATTTAAAACAGCGCAGCTAATCAAATCTACAAATTAACGTTAAAATCAAAAAAATATCGTCAATAATAAACTATATAATAAGTCAATAATAAGTATTGTTTGTGATGGTCAGAGCAGACTAATACGTAACACATGATTATTTGTTTTTTGTGATAATTGCCGCCAAAACTTTTAAAAGCGATGTTCGATAACAAACAAAAATAGTTATAATAATAATAGTAATAAATAGTATTTATATAGTAATAAATTCGCGCTGTAAGAACAAAAGTCTTTCGGCGAGCATCGTCAACGATGCACAGTAGCAGATACCGAAAAAAGGGATACAGAAAATGCTTAGGTAGAGGCGTAAGATAAATCATAAATTGTATAAAATTTTGAAATAACATATACCACTATATAGTAAAGTGTTGGTTAAAGATTTTTTATTATTGAATGGTTCAGATTGTATTTTGATTCCACTGCTTATGCCGGCCCCTTCAGTCCAGCCTGATGCATCGTTACGGACTATTATTTTTTATAATCTCATGTAAGAACTATCATGTTTCGACAGGAGAATTAGGTATTTTGGAATAGCCAATAAGAAGTGACTACGTATCTTTCGATGCGGTCAGCAGTTTTAACTGCCCCAGTCTACCTTCGCAATCCGTGGCGTGCGGTCGCAAAAACGCTTGTCTCATTCATGTACAGGGTCGTCCGTAACCCCAGCTATCTCCGCTAACCATAACTTACGGTCTCAAGAACGTTTTTGTGGTTTCGTCATGCGTCAGTTTATTTCCACAAACGCTTTTTTAAAAACTATATTAAAACGCGCATAAACTAATATACGCGAGTGTTATGTGTACTTAAAAATATATTTCATTTAGAATGATATTTAAATCAAACGCCCATAACAGATAGGTGGAGTGTCAAATTATTAACATTCAATCTGATCGTTGCAGGGCTAAAATAAATAGTTCTGTTTCTTATCACATGGTCAGCCAATTAAATGACTGAATCATGTAAGAACAGAAGAGGTAGAGGTGTAAAAGATACTAATCAGAGATATCTCCTCTGAAAGTAATGAATTTCATTATACAGCCAGACCCTGTGGTGAATGAAGTGAAGGTGTCATTTGCAGAGTGGAAAATGTGTGCTTTACAGAGGGCCCGACATGCTGGTAAGCGTACTTTTCCACTCAGTGAGGAAGGCAATGATAAACCACCTCACTCCTCGTTTTACTTAGTAAAACCTCTACAGGTTCAAACCAGCCTTTCGGCTGATGACTTAAACAACAACAACAACAACAACAACATTTAAATCAAAGCTGGAAGGCTGGTTTGAACGATTAGAGGCTGTACTAAGTAAACGAGGAGAGAGAGGTGGTTTACCATTGCCTTCCTCACTGGGTGCCTATGCTTATCAGCATGCCAGGTCCTCTGAAAAGTATCTACTTTCCACCCTGCAATGACATCTTCACTTCATTCACCACAGGATCTGGCTGTAAAATGAAATGTATTACTCTCAGAGGAGATAACTGTGACTAGTGTATTTTACACCTCTACTTCTTTTGTTCTTAAATGCTTCAGTCATATAATTAATTGGCTGACCATGTGATTAGAAACAAAACTATTTTTTGAAGCCCTGGAACTAGGAGTTTAAGGGTTAATCATTTAACACTCCACCTGCCTGTTATGGGGATATCACTCAGAATATACTATTGCGTGTACTTCAGAATTCAGCACCTACATTGCAGAACGATGCCTGCTTTTTCCACTGGTCAGTGACATAAGTGCCTTACCACAACAATCATCTTTTGGTAAGTGCTGTTTATCTTTTTATTGGATGTAGTGGTACTTCATGTGTATTACCAACCTGTGTGGGGTCAGTTTTATGTGCAGTTTGTTTAGCGGTTATAGGGCCAGTATAACCTTTAAGGGCAACACTATACCTTGTATCCCGCCAATGTTGAATTTGCTATTTTAAGTACATTTTTCGTAGAAGTGGTAAAAGATAGGGAAATGAAATTTTACACATTTATAGTTGACGGGTTTCTCTAGCTATTGAAATTTTTTGTATTTAATTTGTTCGACCATAAAATTAAAAACAAAATAACGAATAACACACAGTTTTTACAAATTATTTTCTATATTTTTTCCAAGTTACTAATTATTTGAGCATCTGAGGAAAACAAAAAAATGTCGGTATATGTGCACGTAGGCTACAAGACAAATAACTGGTAAGAATTTCAGCTTGGTAGGTTTAATGACTTCTGAGAAAAATGTACCTAAATGTTAAAAATTTAAATTTAAGGGAACAGGCAAAATAGAAAATGACACAAATCAAAAACAAAATGCACAGAAAGAAGTCAATTTAAATCAGCAGTTGGTTAGAAAGCTTTACCAACAACTTAGAATGTTAAAAACAGTAAAGCAGATATTTTTAAAAACTAAAATTCCCTTTGCTCTGAAACGATCTGTTTAAATTATAAAAAAATTTATTGTTGGTGAGGTGATCATTTTTGTGTGTAAACCTGCTAAAAACTTAATTTTTTCATTAAAATAATTTTTTGACATCATATAAGGTTTTTCTGTAAGATCTAGGCCTGTATTATTGAAAAACATAAAAATCTGAAAATCAAAATTTTCAATCAAAACCATCATACAGTCTCCCCATAAGGGGAGTCCTTAATTGTATCTTCCATAATGTTAGCTTAGGTACACATTTTTTCTCGAGAATAGAAGCTAGAGCCCTAATTTTTGTTTTGTTTCAAAGAACAGAATGCATATTGAGCAGAAGGGTTTTTGGTGTTTATAAAAATCACATTTTTCAAAAAAAATTACCATTTTTGGTCAAATTATTTTTCAGTTTATTAATATTTTCAATTTTATTTAATTTCTGATCCGCTCATATTGTAGAGCGGGGTGAGATGTAAAACTGGTATTTTTTTCATCTAATTATCTTGTATAGAATTTAAGAAAAAATTTTTCTTAAATTTTTTAGGTACATTTAATGTACCTAAAATATAAAAAAAACTGTAGAGAAAAAACGACTTTAAACTTGCTGCGTTATATTGAACTGGTGGACTATTACTGGCCACCACATGATGGAATAAATATTTTTTTTTAAGTTTATTTAAAGTTGCGCATTAACAGCTCGGTCATTAGTGACCACGGTGGTATATGTAATGGTGGTTTTTGACTTTTGAAATTTCCAGACTCTGGAAGGGATTTGAACCCAGGACCTCTGTGTGGTAGGCTGGTGCACTATCGCTACGCTACGGAGGTGGGCATATTTTGTTTTTTTTTTCTAATAAACTGTGTTTTTCTTGTTTTTAAAGATTTCCTTCTAGGCATTTTGAATTATTATTAGTGCTTGGATTTTGCATATTTAGTATATCTTTTTCTAAAGTTCTAAAATAAGTTTATAATCCGTTTTGAGTGTTTTTGAGTGATTTGCGACCAAAAAATCCAAATTTTATTTTGAATATTTGTGCATATTTCGGACCCTTTTGCATATTTTAAGCATATTTTAGACAAATTTCCAGAAGGCTTGTAAAAAACAAAAGTATTTGTGAAGGCACCGAGCAGAATAAGGGCATTCAAGAATGCTTATCCTAACGTTCCTCTCCCACCTCAACTTAAAATCACAAGATGGGGTACTTGGATATCTGCAGTCAATTACTTTGCTGAACACCATGAAAAAGTGAAGGAAATAATTGGAAGTTTTCTGAGCAATAGCTCAGTGGTTCAAATGAGTGACCCCTAGCAATTTCAGCTCTGAAATTCCTACCAATTGTTTTATGTGATGTTGAACGCTCCTTTTCAGCAATGAACAACGTCCTGTCTGACAAAAGACGCAGCTACAAAGTGGAAAATTTGGAAAAAACTTTGATTATTTTATGCAATTAACATAATTTATTTATTTAAAAAACTTCAATTTTTTAAAATGTGATGATTACGGTTAAAGTAGTTAAATTATGATTAGATTAGTGTATTCATTATTTAAAACATTTTATAAATATAGGTAATGTATTTCAAAGTTAAATTAATTAAACAAAATTATTAAAAATAACTTATCTTTATTTTTGCATTAATTTTTGCATATTTCAACTTTTTTGGTGCATATTTTCTCTTTTTTTGGCATGTTTGCATGCATATTTTGGGTCAAAAAAGTGCATATCGATCCGAGCACTAATTATTATCTATACTATTACAGTAAGAAGTCGATTATCCAAACGTCTATCAACCGGACGACCAGTTATCCGGATGCCCTTCAGGAAAAATTTGTAAAATACTGTACGTATGTGCTATGTACATTTATGTATGTACTAATTTATTTCTGAATTTCGTAGACATACAAATTTAAAATACCGTTGTCGTATTAAAACGTCATATGTGATAATGTATAAATGCTTTGTTTAATACGCAGAAAATGGAATGAAATGGCTGGAACAGCAACCAGAATGTGACGCCACTACAGTTTTAATTTTAAAATTGCTTCGAGATTTGGCTGCTAGCAAGAGAGTTGCTTCCCTTAAACAAAGGAATATTTCAGATTTTTTTAAAAACTAATTTCGTGTAACACATTTATACTGAACATAATTATGATTTTTAGTGTTTTTAACTTATAGTAGTACTACATTTTAATTTATTTTGTAAAGTACGATATAGTGAATTGTATGAGTACATAAAATTTATGTGTTTTTAAATTTGTGTGTTTAATAAAAATTAAGTTACAAGTACAATAGTGTCGTGTACGTATTATAGCACAGTTTTCAGTTCTAGCTTCTATAACGTAAAATAAGTTCGGAAAATCTGTTATCCGGACAAATCAATTTACCGGACAATCAAATCCCCAATTGGTCCGGATAATCGACTTCACACTGTACTAATATTATAAAACAAAGCTTGCTTCTTGTGCAGGCTAATTTTCAAAACTACTGAACGGATTTTCATGAAATTTTGACAGCATATTTGTATTTTATAGTCACAGCAACATTTTATTTTTAAGTTTTCACGAATGATAACCCTAAGGGCCATAATGAATATTTTCATAAATATTTATGTGTTTGTGTACATGTGAGTATGTATTACTGTTGAAGTAGATGAAGGGGTTTGATGATGGTGAGAGAGGTACGCGGGGTAAATTATCAAAATGTTGTTTTGTGTGTGTGTATGTTGGAGTATACAGTCAATTAGCAGCTACACTATTTCTGTTACATTGTTATTTAAAAAAAAAAATTATTATACATGTTTCGGGTGTAAAGAAGCGCGGGATATACTAGTATATTGCATACTTCAATGCATATATCTCTAATTGAGGTAGTAAATTAAAAATTAACCCTTATAATGCAATGTTCATGTGTCATTACTCGGCTCAGTACTGTCAAATAACAGAAAATTGTGCTAACTTTTTAGAAATAAAATTTAGTGAAAATTAAAATGAGGAATGCCTTCTGTATAATTAATTTATCGCAAAACTTTTAAATCTATTCTACCCTGGCACATATTTTAAAGTGGGGTATTATTTTATTACACTTGGTAAGTAATACAAGAAATGATTCTTAGTAAGGCATGTCTTCAAATTTAAAAATAAAAAATAATAGTTTGCTTCATTACGGCTTACTAAGGACTACAAAAAATAATATTAAATTGACAGAATCTTCATTTCTTTTCTTACTTATTTTCTGTAATTTTTTGTTCAGCACTCCATCTAGCTTTTGAGCGATAAATTTTATTATCATGGAAACCTCTTAACTCCTTAATTTTTGTTCTCAATACATCTCTCTATTTTTACATCTTTAGTTGTTAGCCCTATCATCTTCACTTTCTTAATCCAATCACTAATGGTTTTAAATTGTCATGAGAATAATCTAATACTTTTCTGGAAAATCTTTCGGATTCATTTCCAATATATTAATTTTATATTAATAGATTCAACTTTGAAAAAATAAATAAATGATAATAGGTTTTTGGTTTTGGTTCGTGTAATGGTCAATGCAACTGGATTCTGTGCCAGATGTCCTGGTTTCAATTCCTGGTCAGCTCTGGCATTTTTTATTTTACCTTATATGATTATCTACACAGAAGGCTTTTATATCACCTAATAAAATACTTTATAAGACTTTTTATTCTCATAAATATGTAAATATTCATAAAATAGTTACTTTTCCTGATTTTTTTTTGAATTTTTTGACGTTATAGAGTGAATTCAGGACAAAATTACAAATGCTGAAAGTTTAAGAATACCTGAAACAAAGTCATAGGATTAAATGAGGAAAATAAAAATACAAAATATATAATAAAATATAAATAGGTATTTTTGTACACGAAAATTTTAGAGCACATGAGTACACATTGTAATTTTATTTCCTTTTTTCTGTCCATTTGGTGTACAGCTGTTTTTCTTTGCCGAAGCATTTGAAGTCAATAAATCAGTTGTCTGGATTGGGTTCGGTCAATGTTTTTTCGCTTTATTCTAAATTTGACCAACCGCGTTCGTCTAGAGGTAAAATCATTACTGTGAGTCAGCTGTTTAACAGCTGATTTAGACGAAGGTTCCATATTTCGAATTCTAGTAAAGGTAGTTACTTTTATGCAGATTAAAATACTAGACTGTGGTTTCCGGTATACTTTGATGGTTGGGGTTCAATTAACCATACTCTCTCAGGAATGATCAGCCTGGGTCTGTACAAGACTATACCTCATTTACTAGTCATACACATCATCTTCATCTCTTTGGGTCATGAGGTTGCTTATTGCTCTGAATTGAACATATTGCAATGTACTGACATTAGGGATAACAAAATCTAATTTTCTCAGTTTCTAACATTGTCAATTTAGATCTGTGGTTTATTGACTTGGGTTTCATGAAATTTACTTGTGTTTACTTAAGTTTACGTGAATTTTATTACTTTGTGTAGTGAAATTTGTTTTTGTTTGTCAACCATTCTTTATAGGTGCTCATAGAATTTAAGTCTCCTTCATTTTCTGATAGTTTCCATTACTCGTTCGTTTCCCTTGTACAATTCTTCTCTTCCTCGTAACATGTACTGGTCTAATCTAATCTCTTCCATCTAATTTCTTCCAACCTATTATTTTGCGAAGGTTCTTTCTCTCAAATTTCTTAGACCAATCTTTTCGGTCATTCTTAAATCATTTTTACTTTCTCTTGCCTATATGAATAAATAGGAAGGAAAGTATTGTTTTCGTGTCGATTTTTCGAAATCGAGTATTCACCGGATCTACACGTTTTCAGACCCCTTGAACCCAAAAAAACATGTTTTTAGTGGTTGGTCTGTGTGTGTGTGTGTGTGTGTGTGTGTGTGTGTGTGTGTGTGTGTGTGTGTGTGTGTGTGTGTGTGTGTGTACAAAATATCTCAAGAACAGAACATTGTACGAACTTGAAATTTGAAACTTAAGTTACATACCACTACCGGACCAGACACGAACATTTTCATTAAAATCGGTCAACCGGAAGTAGTAGTTTATTCGTGTAATTTTTCACTTTTTTGCGATTTTCTCAAAAACTGGTCCTACGATTTTTTTAAAAATCGCCTGGTTTACTCAATTTTTTATTCTCTACAAAATAGGGTAGGCGTCATGTTTGCTGAAACTCTTGAAGAGGCTGTTTTCACGTAAAAACATAGTTTTTTTTTAAAGATTACGGCTTTAATATGCAATTTAGCGGAAAAATTTATATAATAAAAGTTGTAGAGAATTTAAAATTCTACAACTTTAATTCCAAACAATTTTTTGTATAACGCCTTAGTTTAGCAGTAATTAGCAATTTCCTGTTTTTTTCTCACGAAAACGTGTGAAAAATCGATTTTTTAAAGATTTCGGCCTTAGAATGCATTTTACGTTAAAAGTGTAATTAATTTTATAGAAAATTAAAAGATCTACAACTTTTATTTAGAGCATTTTTCTCTACACAACCTACTTTAGTGTGAAAGAGTGATTTTCCGTATTTTTAAGTCAAACAGGTCGATTTTCATTTTGCGTCTTTCACTCATGATTGAAATTAGGTTATGTTTATTTAGGTTAGTTTTTTGTTTATTTCTAATGTTTTATTACTAATGTTAGGTTTATTGTTAATTATTTGACTTGGCAAGAGAAAGTTGTGTGAATGTTTCACACCTGATTTCTTTTCTACTATTTGAATTTTTGTTAGTTTTCACGTAATAACTGTATAGTATTATCCCACAACCAACGCATACAAACTGACTTCCGTAAGAAACGTTTTTATGACTTCAGAGGTTATGAAAAGAGAAGCTTTTTTAACCCAGTTATAAGAAGTTTACACTATACGCCCTACTTTCTCACTGCATAAAACAGTGAAGAAGTGTCAAATTATTTTGGAGGTTACATAAGAAACCTCAAATTTTCTAATGTTTATTAATTACGTGCGCCGTCCTCACATGGGTGACAAATAGCTACCCATGCTCGAGCGCACCAACCAAAAAATGACTTCACATCTTAACTTGCTATTTGTTTATTTATTTTATTACATGGCTCGAATGAATCGTTCGATTAGAGGTATAGAGTACGATTTGCATCGCATTAGAATCGAGTGTGTCATATCGATTCTGTTTATTGAAAAACGATGAAAACGACAATTGGTATAAGCAACTAGTAATAATTCACACATGTGAGAAGTTTTGGTATTACCAGGAGGTAACCCCTCAAAATATTAATAATTTTCAACAATTATTGTTACAGACTTAATTTAAATATTAAATCTTCCAACACGAAAATATATTTGTAAGGATTAGCGTCTAAATAATCTAATAATGTAAATATATTATCAAAAAATAAATATTAGTACATTATTTGAACGGAAGGTCGCACCACCATCAATTTGGTAAAATAAAGTATCCTTGTCAAAAATATTTGGGTTTATTTATAATTTTGAAGTTTTATTACTCCATTCTTTATTTCGTACGTATTCCTTGTCTTTTGTATAGACTATGTAAATTTCTCTATTTATTGCTCGCACGGCTTCGCACGCGAAACATGTGTTGGACCTAACCAATTTTTTTAAAATAAAATATGTAACAGATATTGTCTAGCTGCTAGATCGGCAGCATAAAAATATACTCCAATGCACACACCCAACAAACAAACAAACAAACACACACACACACACACACACACACACACACACACACACACACACACACACAAAACGTTATGATAATTTCCCCCGCGTACGTCCTCGTCTACATCAAAACCCCTTCATCTACTTCAACAGTGAATACCTACTCACATGTACACTCACACACATATATATATTTATGAAAATCTTCATCAGGGCCCTTAGGTTATCATTTTTATTTTCTCTTGCCTATATGAATATATAGGAAGGAAAGTATTGTTTTCATGTCGATTTTTCGAAATCGAGTTTCACCGGATCTACACGTTTTCAGACCCCCTGAACCCAAAAAACATATTTTTAGCGATTGATCTGTGTGTGTGTGTGTGTGTAAAACTTAAGTTACATACCACTACCGGACCCGACACGAACATTTTCATCAAAATCGGTCAACCGGAAGTAGTAGTATATTCGTGTAATTTTTCACTTTTTTGCGATTTTCTCAATAACTGGTTCAACGATTTTTTTAAAAAAATCGCCTGATTTACTTAGTTTTAATGATATATAAGATACGGTAGGCGCCATGTTTGCTAAAATTCTTGGTGAGGCTGTTTTCACGTAAAAAAAATATTTTTTTAAGATTGCGGCTTTAATATGCATTTTAGCGTCAAAATTTATAATAAAAGTTGTAGAGAATTTAAAAACCTACAACTTTTATTTCGAACATTTTTTTTGTATAACGCTTTTTTTGTTTCGTTTAGAGGTAATTAGCAATTTTCTGTTTTTTTCTTACGAAAACGTGTGAAAAATCTATTTTTTTAAATTTCGTCGAAGTGGATCAAAACCTTTCGCCTGCAAAAGCTATGAACGAGTGGCTAACTACTGTGATGTTTCCCTTTCCACAATTCGAAAAATAAAGAAGGAAATTAAAGACGTGAAGATGCTATTCTTCAACAATTTTGTTGACACCTGGTAAAAAAAGAAACGGTTACGTACATACTTGTGAGACTGATAGTGAAGACGTCGGTGACAGCGATAGTAAAGAAGGCGATTCATTCATAAAAAAATCTGGTGTAAAACACCCACACAACTTTCTCTTGCCAGTGCAAATAATTAACAATAAAATTAACATTAATAATAAAACATTAGAAATAAACACAAAAATTAACATAAAAAACATAACCTAATTTTAATCATATATGAAAGACGCAAAATGAAAATCGATCTCAGTTTGCCTTAAAAATACGGAAAATCACTCTTTCACGCTAAACTAGGCTCTGTAGAGAAAAAGCTCTAAATAAAAGTTGTAAATCTTTTAATTTTCTATAAATTCGATTATATACACTTTTGTCATAAAATGCATACTAAGGCCAAAATCTTAACAATTAATCAAAAAAATGAACTAAAAAGAAAAAAAGAAAAAAATTTACAAAAAAAATTACAAAAAAATAAAAAAAAAAATCAAAAAAATTTTTTTTAAGAAACGCTATTATTTAACAATTAATCAAAGAAAAATGAACTAAAAAGAAAAAAAGAAAAAAATTTACAAAAAAAAAAATCACAGACATTACAGTTAAAAATAAAAGCGTGGCGCATTAATATACAGGGTGATTCATGAAGTTCTCCCCCCACTTCTACAGCACATTGTACTAGTAAAAATAATGAAAAAATGTTATATAAACATAGGTCCGAAAACGCTTCGTTAGCGAGTTACAGCTAGCGAAAGTTTCGCCTGGATTTCAGTTCACCAGGTGAAATGAGGTCTTCCTGGAATTGTGGTAAGGTAGATTAAGGGGCAAATTCAATCATTTCTTATGGTTTTTGATCTGATAAATTGAATAAAACAGGTCCCAGATTTGTAACTTAAATAGTTTTTAAGAAAACCAGTGTCAAATGCAAAAAATGGAGTGAAAAACTTATTTTTTCATCTTTGGGCAAGGATAACTGTGTTATTTCACCAAGAAACAGTTAAAATTTTTCAATAAAACATGTAGAAAATTTTATTCCGAACAAACCGGTGTAAATTAAGTACACAGAAAGCGAATAGATGTTTGATTAAATGAGTTTTTATTCATAAGAGTACAAAGTAAAATTAACCGGAAAAACTAAAATGAAAAAATGTGTTTTTTTCACTCCATTTTTTTGCATTTGACACTGGTTTTCTCAAAAACTATTCGCTTTCTGTGTACTTTATTTACACCGGTTTGTTCAGAATAAAATTTTCTACATTTTTTATTGAAAATTTTTAACTGTTTCTTGGTGAAATAACAAAGTTATTCTTGCCCAAAGATGAAAAAATGTGATTTTCACTCCATTTTTTGCATTTGACACTGGTTTTCTCAAAAACTATTTAACTTACAGATCTGGGACCTGTTTTATTCAATTTATCAGATCAAAAACCATAAGAAATGATTGAATTTGCCCCTTAATCTACCTTACCACAATTCCAGGAAGACCTCATTTCACCTGGTGAACTGAAATCCAGGCGAAACTTTCGCTAGCTGTAACTCGCTAACGAAGCGTTTTCGGACCTATGTTTATATAACATTTTTTCATTATTTTTACTAGTACAATGTGCTGTAGAAGTGGGGGGAGAACTTCATGAATCACCCTGTATATAATATTTATTGTAAAATATTATATATATTAATGCGCCACGCTTTTATTTTTAACTGTAATGTCTGTGATTTTTTTTTTGTAAATTTTTTTATTTTTTCTTTTTAGTTCATTTTTCTTTGATTAATTGTTAAATAATAGCGTTTCTTAAAAATTTGTTTTTTTTATTTTTTTGTAATTTTTTTTGTAAATTTTTTTCTTATTTTCTTTTTAGTTCATTTTTTTTGATTAATTGTTAAATAATAGCGTTTCTTAAAATTTATTTTTAAATTTATTTTTTTATTTTTTTGTAATTCTTTTTTCTGTGATTTTATTGTAAATTTTTTTTAATTTTTTTCTTTTTAGTTAATTGTTTTAAGTAATTGTTAAATAAAAGCGTTTTTAAAATTTTTTTTTATTATTTTTTTTTTAAATTTTAAAATTTTTTTTTACAAACACCTCCACAGCGTATTGTCATCGAAGATAAACAAGTGTGCAAAGTTTGATTCATATTGATACGGTAGAAGTATTAAAATTTTAAGTTGCAAGATTTGATGGATCCAAGAGTAAGTTAAATTAAAAGCGTTATAAAATTTTAGAATTTTTAAATTTTTTTTTACAAACACCTCCACAGCGTATTGTCATCGAAGATAAACAAGTGTGCAAAGTTTGATTCATATTGATACGGTAGAAGTATTAAAATTTTAAGTTGCAAGATTTGATGCTTCCAAGAGTAAGTTAAATAAAAGCGTTTAAAAAAAATCGATTTTTCACACCTTTTCGTGAGAAAAAACAGAAAATCGCTAATTACCGCAAAACTAAGCGTTACACAAAAAAATGTTTGAAATAAAAGTTGTTTAATTTTAAATTTTCTACAACTTTTGTTATATAAATTTTTGCGCTGTAATACATATTAAAACCGTAATCTTAAAAAAACACTTTTTTTACGTAAAAACAGCCTCACCAAGAATTTCAGCAAACACGGCGCCTACCATATCTTGTAGAGAATAAAAAATTGAGTAAACCAGGCAATTTTTTAAAAAATCGTAGGACGAATTTTTGAGAAAATCGCAAAAAAGTGAAAAATTACACGAATAAACTATTACTTCCGGTTGACCGATTTTGATGAAAATGTTTGTGTCGGGTCCGTTAGTGGTATGTAACTTAAGTTTCTAGTTTCAAGTTCGTACAATGTTCCGTACTTGAGATGTTCTGTTCACACACACACACACACACACGCATACACAGAAACCAATCGCTAAAAACATGTGTTTTGGGTTCAGGAGGTCTGAAAACGTGTAGATCCGGTGAAAACT
Source organism: Catonia carolina (assembly GCA_035578175.1). NCBI lineage: Eukaryota > Metazoa > Arthropoda > Insecta > Hemiptera > Achilidae > Catonia > Catonia carolina. Next base: position 59,250,511 of record JAQMRL010000007.1, read on the forward strand.
CAATTTCTAAAAATCGACATGAAAACAATACTTTCCTTCCTATATATTCATATAGGCAAGAGAAAGTAAAAAGAAAGTGTTGTACGATCACAGATAATCGTTTATTTTTCTGCTGTAGTAAGACAGACTGTCTTTAGCTTTGAGTTGTGGTTTAAGGATCTTTATTGATTACTCACATGGTTACTTTAGTTCGTTTAAATTTTCTCAGTATACCATGACTTTAAATCGAACTATTGTACTTCCCTAATTCTAACCTGGTCCTTCTTTGTCGTTAATTTCGAAAACACTGGTTCATGGTAAACTGGATTGTCTTTATTGGATCATCGCGTTGGCTCACTGACAATCCCACATTCTCCTGTAGCTCAAATTTACAGGAGGTCCGGTTGCGGATTTTTCGCGTCCTCTCAACAGTTAGTCACGGAAATAAAGCCTCATTTATTCAAATCTATTAATAAATAAAACTGTAATGTCATTAATAGCCAGTTAATTTCCTTATAAACAAAATTCAAGACCGTTATGTTTAATACACTTACCTTACTTACTTAAAACACAACACCACGTGTCAGAAGGCCACGACGCTTGTTTTGGATCGCTCTTCTTAGTCTGTTTAAAATTTCACAGTAGACAGCAGAAGTGATGGTCGTTCCACGTTCCATAAAATCAACGAGTAAGATGAGTAAGGTGTTGTGTTTGTTCATGACAACGCTCGCCCTCATACAGCTCGAAGAACAAATGAACTTTTGGCCAAGCTTAAATGAAACGTTTTCGATCATCCCCCATACAGCCCGGACTTGGCTCCTAGTGACTTTCACCTGTTCCCGAACATGAAGCGGTGGCTTGCATGTCAGCGGTTCGCCAATGATGAAGAGCTTCAAAACGCCGTGAATGGTTGGCTACATTCACAGGCGGCAGATTTTTATGCAGAGGGTATTTCAAAGACTGTTCCAAGGTACGACAAGTGTTTGAATCTGTTTGGCGACTATGTTGAAAAATAGAGAAAAACTGTAGTTTTAATATGTATATATTTTTTTTGTCATCAGTCTCTCGACTGGTTTGATGCAGTTCTCCAACCTGTCTATCTTGCGCAAGTCGTTTCATATCTACATACCTGTAACACCCTACATCTTTTGTAATTTGCTTTATATATTCTAATCTTTGCCTCCCTCTACAATTTACTCCCTCAATGTTACCCTCCATTATTGATAGCCCAATACCTGGATGTCTTAGGATATGCCCCACTAGCCTAGCCCTTCTTTTGGTAAGATGCTTCCATATACTTCTTTTTTCTTCCACTCGCCTAAGAACCTCTAAATTACTTATTTTGTCCACCCACCTAATCTTTAACATTTTCCTATAACACCACATTTCAAAAGCTTCTATCCTCTTCCGTTCTACAGCCCCTATCACCCACGTTTCACTTCCGTATAATGCTACACTCCAAACATAATGTTTTAAGAAATTTTTCCTAATATGTAAATCAATGTTTGTAGTCAGTAAGCTGTTTTTCATTTCAAAGGCTTTTCTACCTTGAGCAATTCTACTCTTGATATCACTCGTGCTTCTACCATCCTTTGTTATTTTACTCCCTAGATAGCAGAATTCCCCAACTTCCTGTATGTTTTCGTTGCCTACTTTTAAATTTCCCATCTCTTCTAAACCACTCTTGCTGCTGCACAACACTTTCGTTGTATATAATAATAATATGTATATAATAAAGTTTTTCTATCTTCACTCGTTTACTTTTTATTTCAAAACGTAGGTTATTTTCTGGATAACCCTCGTAACATACTACAAATCGCAAAAAATAGGTTGGCATTTTTCAGCAATACCTAGCGAAAAATAGCTGATATTTTTCAGTAGTAACTCACAATATTCTCCTGGCACTACAAGGGTTAATATAATTGAGAGATAATAAATTCTATGTAGGCATACAATATTATCTTTGAATACTTTACATGTTGTTTAACTTAACTGAACAATAATATTTTTTAATAGTTTCAAAAAGTTTATTGCTGAAAGTATAAAAAATTTAACCAGTTGTTGATGATTTTACTACTCAAATTTTGTAAATATAATGTTGGCGAAATAAATAAAACGTTTGCAAAGAATCATCTGGTTGTGTATTATCTTCAAGAATTTTAATGCCAGTAAACTAATCTAAGAAAGAATCATCCTATTGTTTTATAGTTTTATTTATTAAGCTGGATTCTGCTGTATTATGAATTTGGAAACAATTCTAATTCTTTTCATTTTAGTAAACTGTACAAAATAACTTTAAATTAAAGTTATTTGATTCAAAAATAAATCTTTATAATGCATCCTGCAGTTTGATATTAATTCTATTTTATATAATGAATTTATATAATAAATTTCACTAACCTTTCTTTTTAACTGCGTCAACTTTTATTTTCACTTACATGTGTTTCGGTGGATCCACCATCATCAGAGTAAATAACATATAATTGAAACTAATATCTTATTTATTAAAAACCTACAGAAGATGATACATCTTCAGTCATTTGTATAAAACTCTTGTTGTTGTTGTTGTTTAGGTCATCAGCCAAAAGGCTGGTTTGAACCTGTAGAGGTTTTACTAAGTAAACCGAGGAATGAGGTGGTTTAAAATTTGCCTTCCTCACTAAATGGAAAAGTATGCTTATCAGCATGCCGGGCCCTCTGTAAAGCACATATTTTCCACTCTGCAAATGACACCTTTACTTCATTCACCACAGGGTCTGGCTGTATAGCGAAATTCATTACTTTCAGAGGAGGTAACTTGTAACATTTCTACTAATGTTACGTAATTTTAATTATTAATCTTTTCCTTATTCTGTCTTGTTGCATTTAAAATTTTGTTATCTTTTATTTCACCGCACTCCGTTATCTCGTTTCCGAATTGTTTTTCGTTCCGACTTTGTACTGCCGACTGCTGTTATCTGTAATTCTGGCGTGAGATCCGTTTCAACCCGCTTTACTTGTTTTTGGATAATTTGTCTGGCGGGATGGAGGGGGTCGATGACGTCAGATCCGAGGTTTCCTTCTGAGGAATTTTTGCTTCTCTCGCTCTCTTGCAGCAAATGGTCATGTCGATGGACGTGCTTTTATTCTTGTGTTAGTGCCGTAACCTTTTGAGTTTTTTCGGGGCGTCGTTTTGTTGCCTTACGTATGACCATTTTGCTTTCCCGTTTTCGGTAAGTTCTACTTTCCTTTACTAGTAGTTAAAACCCATTGGAGCCGAAAATGTTTTATTTAAATTTTTGTAAATTTTGTAAACCCTTTGGGTAATTTAAATTTTTTCTTAATTTTAAATTTTACGCTTTTCTTAAAGCTAACTATTAAATTTTTTTTAATTCTCTTGTTGTGCCGGTGGGATTTAGCTACCTTTTTTTATTTTTGTGTTTTGCGGTAGCCCTCTTTTTCTATGTCCTGGTTTTTCTGCTCTTTGCAGGGACCAAGTATGGGCGTATGTAACCAAGTATGGGCGTATGTAACCAAGTATGGGCGTATGTAACCAAGTTTGGGATGAAAATAACTAAAATGTAATCGACTTTAGGGGGAAGATTCTCCTTATGTTTTTTGAGTCTGTGGTACTAATCCCGTTGGCTAATAATGAATTTTCATACGTCACCCGGAAACTTCATATCTCATCTATTCAAATTTACTTCTCTAAAATGAACTACTTTTAATGTATCTGCTATAAGACGAAAATCTATCGTCATTAAGTTTTTGCAAATTATAAAGAAATGATTCAACTTTTGTTAAATTATGCTGTTATGCATAGTCTGGTCAAGACTTGTCTTGCATCCATCTAGTTTACTTACTATAGTATTAAATTTTTTGGGCTTTCCATAAAAATTTTTTTATTTCTACTGTAAAACTTAATTTATTAAGCAGAAGCTGCATTAATGATTAATTTTGTAAAAAATATTTATTAATTCTCCTTATTCTAGTTAACTTGCTTTTGGTTAAACGAATCTAATTATTTTTCTTATTAAAATTTATTTTTCTTAACTGGATTATACTTTTAATGCAAATCTAATTATGTTTTCCTATTAATTAAAATTTTTATTTTAAAATATTAATCTGTTATACGAAAGGCCTATCCAAATTAATTTTGATTCTATTTTTTCATTTTAAATAATAATAATTATTATATCGACATGATCTATTTTTTATATCAAATTTATTTTGTTAATCGTATTAACTGGATCCAGTATTATGCATGCTAATTTAAATTGTGCTCATTTTTTTTAATTTAAAAAATTAAATTTTTTGGCCATTTATGATCATTAATATTTAAACGCTTGTGTAACTTTTATTCTGCGCTAACTTAAAATCTATATGTAACTTTATCATTTAAGTTAACTCACTTTATTAATTCAATATTTTATTAAATTTTTTACTAATTTATTTTTTTTGGTTTATTTTTACACCGCATCACCGCAGTCTCTCCTTTTGGGGTGTTTTTTTTTCTTTTGTGTCCCCTGCGCCAATTTTGCTTTGTAGCGATTCTTGGGTTGTATCGCTCGGGCAAAAAGGGGTTACAAACTCTGACTAGTGTCTTTTACACCTCTACCTCTTCTGTTCTTAAATGATTCAGTCATCTGAATGGCTGACCATGTGATAAGAAACAGAACTATTTAAAACTCTTATACAAACTAAAACTAAACTTTTCTTATACAAACTCTTAAATAAAACTTTTATACAAATGACTGAAGATGTATCATCTTCTGTAGATTTTTAATAAATAAGATTTTAGTTTCAATTATATGTTATTTAGTCTGATGATGGTGGATCCACCGAAACACGTGTAAGTAGTGAAAATAAAAGTTGACGCAGTTAAAAAAGAAAGGTTAGTGAAATTTATTATATTAAATAGAATTAAAGTTATTTGGTCGATAATTAACCTTTCATATATTAATAAATTTGCTTATTGGGCTCATTCTTGTAGTTCAATCAGAATAGTTAGAGCAATTATAATAAATTATTGGCAAGCAGCCAAAATTAAAGAGAAAAATCTGGTGTGAAACACTCACACAACTTTCTCTTGCCAATGCAAATAATGAACAATATAACCTAACATTAGAAATAAACAAAAAACTAACCTCGAAAAAATGACCATATTTTAATCATGAGTGAAAGACACAAAAGGAAAATCAACCTCAGTTTTGCTTAAATATGCAGAAAATCACTCTTCCACACTAAACTAAGCTCTGTAGAGAAAAATTCTCTAAATAAAAGATGTAGAAATTTTAATTTCCTACAAATATGATTGTATACACTTTTGACGTAAAATGCATACTAAGGCCGAAATCTTTAAAAAATCGATTTTTCACACGTTTTCGTGAGAAAAAACAGAGAATCGCTAATTACTGCTAAACTAAGCGTTATACAAACAAATATTAGAAATAAAAGTTGTAGAATTTTTAATTCTTTACAACTTTTGTTATATAAATTTTTGCGCTAAATTCATATTAAAGCCGTAATCTTAAAAAAACAATTCTTTTACGCGAAAACAGCCTCACTAAGAATTTCAGCAAACATGGCGCCTACCCTATCTTGTAGAGAATAAAAAATTGAGTAAACCAGGCGATTTTAAAAAAAATCGTAGGACCAGTTTTTGAGAAAATCGCAAAAAAGTGAAAAATTACACGAATAAACTATTATTTCTGGTTGACCGATTTTGATAAAAATGTTCGTGTCTGGTCCGGTAGTGGTATGTAGCTTAAGTTCTAAGTTTCAAGTTTGTACGATGTTTCGTTCTTGAGATATTCTGTTCACACACAGACATACACACCGACCAATCGCTAAAAACATGTTTTTTGTGTTCAGGGGGTCTGAAAACGTATAGATCCGGTGAAAACTCGATTTCGAAAAATCGACATGAAAACAATACTTTCCTTCCTATATATTCATATAGGCAAGAGAAAGTAAAAAGACAATCCATCAATAGAAACGTTTATAACAGACATAAACATAACCGAAACTGGTTTCTTTTCTAGTTAGTGTTTCTGTTCGATGTTTAATCTGGAAGAAATTCACCATGTTCTTACAGCATCAAAAATCAATTCATTCACGTAATTGTTGTTTTTTCATAGCTAACATAAAATTAGAAGTATGTAATAAATTCCTCTACACAACTGCTTAAATGTGATTAACTTTTATATTGTTGAAGTGGATATAAAGTTATATTCAGGTGAAAGTTTTTACAGTCAATAATCGATTAATATAAATAATTTTTACAAAATTACCAACCAAATAACTTTAATTTAAAGTTATTTTGTGCAGTTTACTAAAATGAAAAGAATTAGAATTGTTTCCGGATTCATAAAACAGCAGAATCCAGCTTAATAAATAAAACTATAAAACAACAGGATGATTCTTTCTTAGATTAGTTTACTGACATTGAAATTCTTGAAGATGATACACAACCAGATGATTGTTTGCAAACGTTTTATTTACTCCGCCAACATTATATTTACAAAATTTGAGTAGTAAAATCATCAACAACTGGTTAAATTTTTTATACTTTCAGCAATGAACTTTTTGAAACTATTAAAAAATATTATTGTTCAATTAAGTTAAATAATGTGTAAAGTATTAAAAGATAATAATGTAGGCCTACATAGAGTTTATTATCTCTCATTTATATTAAAAACCATCAAACAACGACAGGTAAGGAAAGATGGCTGCTGCACTCCAAAAATTTCACAACCTGTTTCAGAAAAAAGCACTCACGAGATAAGCTAACATCAGACATTATAAATATTGTGATAAAACCTGTGTATGTGTACTTGAAAAATCTGGTGTGAAACACTCACACAACTTTCTCTTGCCAATGCAAGTAATTAACAATAAACCTAACATTAGTAATAAAACATTAGAAATAAACAAAAACTAACCTCAATAAACATAACCTTATTTTAATAATGAGTGAAAGACGCAAAATGAAAATCGAACTCAGTTTGGCTTAAAAATACGGAAAATCACTCTTTCACGCTAAACTAGGCTCTGTAGTGAAAAATGCTTTAAATAAAATTTGTACATCTTTTAATTTTCTATAAATTTTATTATATACTTTTTTGTCGTACAATGCGTACTAAAGCCGAAATCTTAAAAAAAATCGATTTTTCACACGTTTTCGTGAGAAAAAAATCAGAAAATCGCTAATTACTGCTAAACTAAGCGTTATACAAAAAAATGTTTGAAATAAAAGTTGTAGAATTTTAAATTCTCTACAACTTTTATTATATAAAGTTTTGCGCTAAAATGCATATTAAAGCCGTAATCTTAAAAAAAACAACGTTTTTACGTGAAAACAGCCTCACCGAGAATTTCAGCAAACATGGCTCTACACTATATTGGAGAGAATAAAAAATTGAATAACCCAGGCGATTTTAAAAAATATCGTAGGACCAGTTTTTGAGAAAATCACAAAAAAGTGAAAAATTACACAAATAAACTACTACTTCCAGTTGACCGATTTTGATGAAAATGTTCGTGTCGGGTCCGGTAGTGGTATGTAACTTAAGTTTCAAGTTTCAAGTTCGTACAATGTTCCGTTTTTGAGATATTTTGTACACACACACACGCGCGCGCGCACGCGCACGCACACGCACACACACACACACACAGACCAATCGCTAAAAACATGTTTTTTGGGTTCAGGGGGTCTGAAAACATATAGATCCGGTGAAAACTCGATTTCGAAAAAACGACATGAAATAATACTTTCCTTCTTATATATTCATATAGGCAAGAGAAAGTAAAAAATGAATTAAGAATGACTGGAAAGATTGGTCTAAGAAATTTGAAAGAAAGATCCTTCGCAAAATAATAGGTTGGAAGTAATTAGATGGAAGAGATTAGATTAGACCAGTACATGTTACGAGGAAGAGAAGAATTTTGTACAAAGGAAACGAACGAGTCATGGAAACTATCAAAAAATTAAGGAGACTTAAATTCTATGAGCACCTATAAAGAATGGTTGACAAACAAAAACAAATTTCACTACACAAAGTAATAAAATTCACGTAAACTTAAGTAAACACAAGTAAATTTCATGAAAACAAAGTCAATAAACCACAGATCTAAATTGACAATGTTAGGAACTGATAAAATTAGATTTTGTTATCCCTAATGTCTGTACATTGCAATCTGTTCAATTCAGAACAATAAGCAACCTCATGAACCAAAGAGATGAAGATGATGTGTATGACGAGTAAATAAGGTATAGTTTTGTACAGACCCAGGCTGATCATTCCTCATTATCTATTTAAAAAAAAAATTAATAACCTAATGAAGTTTTAATAAATTTAGAAACCACTTGAAAATAGTTTGCACTGAGATTAAAGTAAAGTGAAGCATATTACGGAAAATGTACAAAATTTTGTACTCGTTTTAGATTTAAATATAAAATATTTCATGTGTAATCTGCCAGATAGCGTAAGTTGAATGAAATGGACATGTTATGGTTGTAGGGTTAAACACACCACCTTTCAGTGTACTACAACATTTTACTAATTTTATTTTGGTTTTTTGTGAACTGCTTCTTCTGGATAAAGTATTTTTCACATCAAAACTGATACGCCTTTGTTTTATTATCACTATTTGTTTTTATTTAACGTAAATTAATATTTTAAGCGAAATTTAACACGAACCAATTTTTACTTTCTCTTGCCTATGTGAATATATAGGAAGGAAAGTATCGTTTTCATGTCGATTTTTCGAAATCGAGTTTTCACCGGATCTACACGTTTTCAGACCCCCTGAACTCAACAAACATGTTTTTAGCGATTGGTCTGTGTGTGTGTGTGTGTGTGTGTGTGTGTGTGTGTGTGTGTGTGTGTGTGTGTGTGTGTGTGTGTGTGTACAAAATATCTCAAGAACGGAACATTGTACGAACTTGAAATTTGAAACTTAAGTTACATACCACTACCGGACCCGACACGAACATTTTCATCAAAATCGGTCACCAGAAGTATTAGTTTATTCGTTTAATTTTTCACTTTTTTGCGATTTTCTCAAAAACTGGTCCTACGATTTTTTTAAAAATCGCCTCATTTACTAAATTTTTAATGCTCTACAAGATAGGGTAGGCGCAATGTTAGCATAAATTCTTAGTGAGGCTGTTTTTGCGTAAAAGAATTGTTTTTTTACGATTGCGGCTTTAATATGCATTTCAGCGAAAAAATGTATATAATTAAAGTTGTAGAGAATTTGAAGTCCTACAACTTTTGTATCAAACATTTTTTTGTATAACGCTTAGTTTAGCGGTAATTAATGATTTTCTGTTTTTTCTCACGAAAACGTGTGAAAAATCGATTTTTTTTAACATTTCGGCCTTAGTACTCATTTTACGACATAAATGTATATAACCAAATTTATAAGAAATTAAAAGATCTACATTTTTTATTTAAAGCATTTTTCTCTACGGAGCCTAGTTTCTCTACGGAGCACCACTCGTGAAAGAGTGATATTTTTAAGCCAAACTAAGGTTGATTTTCATTTTGCGTCTATCTCTGATGATTAAAATTAGGTTATGTTTATTGAGGTTAGTTTTTTGGTTTATTTCTAATGTTTTATTACTAATGTTAAATTATATTCTTAATTATTGGCATTGGCAAAAGAAAGTTGTGTGAGTGTTTTCACACCAGATTTTTTTCTTGTTAGCAAAATAATTTATTTCTAAGCCTACTTAGTTATTAGTCAGTAAGTTTATCAAATAGTCATCTTTACTCAATAATACACAATTTACCTAGAAATTTATTTATTTTTTAAACAAAAAAAAATTCTAGCAGGATTCATCTTGTAATGCATGATAAAATATTTCATCAATCAAGTTTTTTTTAGCTTTTTTAAATAGTTTTAAATTTGTTGTAAAACACTCACACGACTTTTTTTGACAATAAAATATATAATGAAGAATATAACGTATCTTTAATTATGAATAAACAGTGTAAAATGAAATATATAACAGCTTAATTCTAGTCATGAGTGAATGACGCTTACTGAAAATCAACCTCTGTAGGACTTAAAAATTCAGATAATAACTAAATGACACTAAACTAGAATCTGTAGAATATACCTTAATGCTTGAAATAAAAAATATAGGTTAATTTTCTATAACTTTGATTCTATACATTTTTGTCATATGATGCATACTAAGGCTGCAATATTAAAAAATCCCATTTTTTACTGGTTTTAATGAGCAAAATACATAGAAATATATAGAAAATCACTTATTGACACGAAATTAAGCGTAGTAGAAAAATTTTTGAAATAACAGTTGTAGGTTTTTTAATATCCTACAACTTTAAAATTGTATAAACTTCACTTTTACTCTGAAATGCATATTAGGGCCGTAGTCTTAAAAAAAATTACCATGAGAGCTTAGCCCCCCAATATTAATCAGGGATTTAAATTAGTCTATCTTGTAGAATATAATAATTGTAGTAATGAGGCAATTAAAAAAAATTGTTAAAGCCATTTTTGAGAAAATTGCAAATATTGTTCAAACACACACACACACACACACACACACACACACACACACACACACAGACCAATCACTATAAAAACATGTTTTTTTTTTGGGTCCAGGGGGCCTGAAAACGTGTACAGCCGGTGAAAACTCCAAAATCGCCATGGAAACAGTACTTTCCTTCTCTATATATACATACAGGGCAAGAGAAAGTAAAAAAGAATGCAAGAACTTTTCAAAGATCGTGATGATTTATTGCTGTATTTTCTACTTACATAAGTAGGTTTTGCTCTAACAATTTAGTGTTGTGATTACCAGCATAGTTATCAATATTGTTTCTTGTGTAGTGGTTGTGGACATTTAAATTCTCTAAAAAAGAATTTCACTTTACATACATGATCACTTAAAAAAATAACAGTGAAGGATGCAGCAGAAACTTCTCAGATAGTTATAATTGTCTGGAAGAAGTTCGGTGATTTTCTCCCATCATACGTACTATATTACTTTTTATAAATTTTGAAAACTCTTTAATTATTACCTGGTGAAGAATTACCCCACACTAATATAGAATATCAAATATAAAATACAATTAGACCGTTTAATCTGGCAATTTGTTTTAATACGTAACCCTTGATGATATTTTACTATAGATTTCATCAGTAAAACAAACCCAAGATAAAGATACATCCATCCAATTATATGACTGAAGCATTTAAGAACAGAAGAGGTAGAGGTGTAAAAGACATTAGTCAGAGTAATCTTCTCTGAGAGAAATTAATTTCATTATACAGCCAGATCCTGCGGTGAATGAAGTGAAGGTGTCATTTGCAGGGTGGAAAGTAGGTGCTTTTTAGAGGGCTCGACATGCTGATAAGCATACTTTTCTTTATTTAGTAAAGCCTCTAGAGGTTCAAATCAGTCTTTCAACTGCTGACCTAAACAATATCCTGTGTGTCTGCCTCTGTGTGTGTGTGTGTGTGTTTGCGTGCGCGTGATCAAAACACCTCAAGAAAGGAATATTGTATGAAGTTGAAACTTGGAACTTAAGTTAGGATACCAATAGGGATCTGACATCTGACACAAACATTTTTATAAAAAATTTGCCAAAAAAAATTGCCAATTTATTAGTTTATTCATGCAATTTTTCACTTTTTGCGGTTTTCTCAAAAACGGCTACTACGATTCTTTAAAATCGCTTCAGTTACCACAATTTTTTATTCTTTGCAAGACAGGGTAACCGCCATGTTTGCTGAAATTCTTGGAGGACTATCCTCTCGTGGTAAAAAATGGTTTTTTTAAGACTGCCGTCTTAATATGCATTTTAGAGCAAGATTGTGTGCAATCAAAGTTGTAGAATATTAAAAAACCGACAAGTTACATTTTGAAAGTTTTTTCACAACGCTTAGTTTAACAACAATTAGTGATTTTTTTGTATATTGCTCATCAGAATCGGTAGTTTATGACAAAAGTGTATGTGATGAAAGTTATAGAAAATTAAAAAAATCTACAACGTTTATTACAAGAATTTTTTTCTACAGAGCTTTGTTTAGCGTTAATTAGTGATTTTCTGTAATTTTATGTCCTACAGAGGTTGATTTTCATTGCGTCTTTCACTCATGATTAAAATTAGGTTATGTTTTTCAGATTACATTGCTTACTTATGATTTAACATAGGTTATATTGTTCATTATGTACTTTGGCATGATAAAGTCGTGTGAGTGTTTACAACAGATTTTTAAAATTAAAGTTCCTAGCGAACTCTGGTACAGTTCAACCGTTCTTAGTTTGCTCCTATTGTCAACAAACAAAAGCCACCTACTACAGGGTGCACGCTAGAGTCTGTGACTTTACGGATGTCGTATTCCTATTAAGTTAACTATTTTTTAAATTATAAGTACTTAAAGTACTTAAAACATCAGTCATAATATGATGTAGGCTTAACAATTTCATTTAGAAAAATACGTTTAAAAGTATTTTGTATTTAAATACTTTTGAAAGTATTTTGTTGTTACTTTTTAATCAGCGTGTACAAATTTTGATATAATGCGCATGCTCAGTGACGTCATTGTTTGTTTACATTAGGAGCAAACTAAGAGAGGCTGGACTGTAGAGTAATTGAGCCTATATCCATTGATTCAAAATAACGAGAACGTTCAGACAGCACCAAAATATAATTTTTTCAGATTCTGTGTTGTTGATCGTATTGAAATTGTTCAGATTGTTTGAACGTAGACCGTATCAGCTGAAAGTGTGGCGATTTCCTGAAGTCTCCCTAAAATATTTTTTGAAGTGGGTTAAGGAAGAAATAACGTAGGATATTCAGGCAATAAAAACAAACATTTATTGAACTGAAATTTATATAATACTGTTGCGGTTTTAAAATCTCTTTAGTGAAATCTTAATATATCAGTATTGCTTAATTCTAAAAAACTTGTCTAAAAAAAATCAGTGTTAGTATTGCGTGTGTTTTGTACAACTCCAAACCTTTGATTTCTGTTATTAATATAATTCTAAATTTGAACCATAGTGCTTTGCTTATTTAACTCTAGAATAGTACTGTTATTTTACCGACGCCATTTTTATTTCAAATTTACTCACCCCTCTGAAATCTAGATTCAATGTGGTATTTTAATACAACATAAACTTGTAAAAATAAATCTTTATAATGCATCTTGCAGTTTGAAATTATTTCTATTTTATATAATGAATTTATATATTTCACCAACCTTCTTTTTAAACTGCGTCACCTTTATTTGTATTCTTACTTACACGTGTTTCGGTGGATCCACAATCATCAGAGTACATAAAATAATTGAAACTAAAAAAATTTTTATCTCACTTATTTAAAATTTATAGACGATTATACATCTTCAGTCATTTGTATAAAACTCATTTACTGTCATTTCAGTCATTTTATACAAATGACTGAAGATGTATCATCTTCTATAAAGTTTAAATAAGTGAGATAAAAATTTTTTAGTTTCAATTATTTTATTTACTCTGATGATGGTGGATCCACCGAAACACGCGTAAGTAAGAATAAAAATAAAGGTGACGCAGTTTAAAAAGAAGGTTAGTGAAATTATTATATAAATTCATTTTATAAAATAGAAATAAACTTGTAAATTATAAATATTTGTATTTTTATAAAAGTAATAAGGTGAGAGAAAGATATTCCGCGATGTAGTGAGTCCGAAGATGGTTAAAGAACAGTACAGTAAGATAATAAATGTTCAAGAAAAAAAATACTAAAATTTTGAGAACACCTGTATAGAATGGGTGACAAATGGTTTATAAAACATATTTTTATGACTCTAAACAATTGACCTAAGGTGTCGGATACGTGGTTTAAAGAAGTCAGAAAGGGTATTGAGAAAACTGGAATAAACAAAGAAAACATGATAAAACGAAAAAATTAGACTACTGATTACTGATTTCAAGGGCTTCTATGAAAAACAACAGCACAATACCGGATGGACGGAGAAAGGAGAAAAGCGTTACAGTGAAATAATACTGAGTTTGAGTTGCAAAGAGAGCTTCCAGAAATATCTAAAGTTACTAATACTTGGTCTAAAACGACCCTGTATGGAAAAAGAATTTTCCAACTTTTTGTGTAGAATACTGTGACAATATCGAAGAAGGTTCGCGAAATCTCTAGCTTTTCATGGTAAAGGGTAGATAATAGAGTGGAAAAGTAACAATGGGGTGGCTATAAAGGGATGCCTATTCATGAAAGTTGTTTGAAATAACTGCGCTATTGTGTATGATAAAAGGTCGAGTATTGTTGTTCAACTATTTATAAAAGGGACCTGTAACACTTTCCATTAACAATAGATCTATTTTTACTTGTTTACATCAGTTCATCAGTTATGACTTTTCGAGAACTAATAAAAAAGATTATTGATAAAATCTCTGTGTCGTTCGAGAAGTCTCTTTGAACCCCCCCCCCCCCTATATAAATAGACCCCCGAGCGCGGTCAGTGAGTTAGTATTCGTTTGATCTTTGACGAGTGACTATCGGGGCGTTATATCAGGTTAACGGTTCCGAGGTATTGTTATACTGTCTTTGTGTGTGTGTGTGTGTGTGTGTGTGTGTGTATCGTGTAAAGTTATCGTGTATCTGTATTAAATTCAGTTTTGTGTATTCAGTTTTCATTTTGTATGTGTATTCTATAAAATTGATTGTAAGTAGTGCTAAGTAAATTATTTAGTTATTGATTGTTTATTATTTATTTTAAGTAAATTATTAAGTCATTTATTGTATATTACTTCATGATAATTAGTTTAATTATTTATTTTGTAAATCTTTTAGCGTAATAAATATTTGTAATTGTAAACTTAAGTGTATTAATTATTTAATTACCTAGATCCCGAAACGGACCTTAGCGATAAGTGTCACAATACGAATCCAAAAACCGTTTGTCTCTTATAGTTTCTGATATCCGGTTGTGACAGACGAACGGACATCGGAAAATGGTATATGAAAATTTTAAAAATTTCCACCAATAAACAGAGAGACATTTGAAAATATTAATAACAGAAGCGCTTGAATATTGTTACGTACATATGCATTTTTTTATCTTTACAGGTTTTTTCATCAATATAAAAATATTAATTTATTGTAGTCCATTTTTACAAGAAATTCTATCATTATTTTTTTTGGTTAAATTTGTATGATAATGGTAAGAACTAAATGATTTTGCTTTTAATAAAATTCTAAGTGGTTTTAGCGTTAACTTATTACAAAGAATAAAAAAAACTCTTGTAAAACTAATAGCGTAAACATAACGAGCAAAGGAAATAATTTCTTTAATTATCTTTGCATGTCTTCTCAATATCATGTTTAAATTAATTCAGTATGTCTTTGTAAACAAGCTTCATATGCTAACTAATCTTTATATTAATCTTTTACAGTATTTTTAAAACTAATGTCTTAAGGCCTATTCCCATGACGCTAGTTTACTAGCTGCTAGTACTAGCAGGACCTACTAGCGCATAGATGACGGTTCCCACGGAGCTAGTTAATTATTGCCAGAGCTCTGAAAACGTAAATTTTGAGTTTTGTTATGTATTTCTGTACAACATACAGCTTACTGGTATCTAGTAGCGTTTCCAACGTTCAGACCGAGCTAGTTACTGGCGCTAGTCGATCACGTGACCTTTCTCCCCTATTAGCGCTAGTAAAATCAAACATATTCAAATTCACCAGCGCGCTAGTGAATACTAGCGCTTTAAATAAACTAACTGCTAGTTGTTCATTCCCACGACTCTAGTACTGATGGTTAGTCACGAAATGAACTTTGTTTGAGACGAAGTGTAAGAGGGGAACAATCTACTGCGCATGCCCAGTTTCTCTTACAATCCTAAAAACATACTGACACTCGTAGTTCATTGGAATACACAGTCCTTATTTTATTTTTATTTCGCGACGAGTGTTACAGGAAATATTGTTTTGATTTGGTTATTCTGTTTTTACGTTTTAGGCTACATTTTTTATACAAATAAAAGTATTTTAATTCGTTAAAACTCATTCAATTTCTTTTCATTTTAATTCTTCACATTTTATTCATTATTCTGTAGTGTTGTTATAAATTAGTTATTTCTCCGTGTATTATAAGTTCATCATGTCGACCGTTCGAAAGCAGCAGAAAACAATTCGAAGTGCAGAACGGAATGTTATTTTAAATGTTATTAAGTGTTGTAAAGAAGAAGCAAAAAATAAACTATATACAGTAGAGCCTCAATAATCCGAACGTCAAAAATTCGAATTGTCAAAAATCCGAACGCCATCTGAGTATTTTTTCGATATTTTGATTTGCGTGAGAAAGATAACATGTTTTATAAACTTTTCTTTTAAAAACATTTTTTTAAATGTTTACACTGTGTAACATGTTTTATAACTTTTATTTTAAAACAATATGTTTTCTGTAAACGAATGAACGAGGCTTAAACAAATCACGCAATCAAAAATTCGAAAGTTTTTGAAGTAAGATTTTAGTGATTTAGTAAGGTTTATAGTGAACCTTTTGTTTAACTGTAGTACATAGTTTTTTGTTTGTTTTCAATTTAATATACAGTATAATACTGCATATACAGTAAAATACAGACTGTAGTTTTATTATTTTACTCCACCTTTGCATTGATACACAGAACATACTAGGCTTGTAGGTTTGTTCATTAAACAACTAAATATAGTAAGTACAGAGAAGTGTTTGTTTTTAATTATTCCAACCTTTTTAAAATGCTTAACTATGGGCCTAAGCAGTATTTCTAGGGGTTTTTTTTTTCAAAAATGTGAACAATTCGGTAATCCGAACTACCTATAGTCCCAATTGCTTCGGATTTTCGACTCTCTACTGTACTACACAGTTGCATGTTTTTAGAAATGTACGTACTACGCTGGCAGCAGCGCATTGCCCACACTGAGTCCCGGGTTCATCTCGTCATTACTTTTCAGTACTAGCTGCCAGTCTACTAGCGGCTAGCAAACTAGCGTCTTGGGAATAGACCTTTATTGTACTACATGAAATAAAATTATAATAGGCATACTTTAGAGTGATTGATAGGCAGTGATTACTTATTGCCAGAAATTATTTCATACATTATTTATTGTTTTACAAAATACGCATTACCTATATTTTATTCTAATAACTAATTTATTAAATTTATATCTATGAGCTTTTTTTAATTTTGTTCCTAAAGAATAACATTTTTAAATTCTTTAATCGATTCAACATTCAAGAAAATATACAAGTAATGAAAATACGAGCTATTAAAATACAATTATTTAAAGCTGCCGTGATTTTCTGTTTCTCAGCTGTTGATTTTCAAAAATTAAAACAGTATTTCTTTATATGGGTTTGAACGTATAACAATTTTCATACCTTAGCCGGGAATCGAAACTGGGACTTCCACTTTTTAGCCTAGTACGCTAACCACTGGGCCGCCTCCGTGGTCATTTTTAACACCTACAAAAATGCTATTTTTAAAATAAAGGTTTTTTGCTCACTTATCTTTGTATCAAGGGCATTTTTACTTTCTCTTGCCTATATGAATATATAGGAAGGAAAGTATTGTTTTCATGTCGATTTTTCGAAATCGAGTTTTCACCGGATCTATACGTTTTCAGACCCCCTGAACCCAAAAAACATGTTTTTAGCGATTGGTCTGTGTGTGTGTGTGTGTGTGTGTGTG
Source organism: Catonia carolina (assembly GCA_035578175.1). NCBI lineage: Eukaryota > Metazoa > Arthropoda > Insecta > Hemiptera > Achilidae > Catonia > Catonia carolina. The sequence continues at coordinate 59,268,188 of JAQMRL010000007.1, forward strand.
TGTGTGTGTGTGTGTGTGTGTGTCTGTGTGTGAACAGAATATCTCAAGAACGGAACATCGTACGAACTTGAAACTTGAAACTTAAGTTACATACCACTACCGGACGCGACACGAACATTTTCATCAAAATCGGTCAACCGGAAGTAGTAGTTTATTCGTATAATTTTTCAGTTTTTTGCGATTTTCTCAAAAACTGGTCCTACGATTTTTTTTAAAATCGCCTATTTTACTCAATTTTGTATTCTCTACAAGATAGGGTAGGCGCCATGTTTGCTGAAATTCTTGGTGAGGCTGTTTTCACGTAAAAACGTTGTTTTTTTAAGATTACGGCTTTAATATAAATTTTAGCGCAAAAACTTATATAATAAAAGTTGTAGAGAATTTAAAAACCTACAACTTCTGTTTCAAACATTTTTTTGTATAACGCTTAGTTTAGCGGTAATTTGCGATTTTCTGTTTTTTTTCTCACGAAAACGTGAGAAAAATCGATTTTTTAAACATTTCGGTCTTAGTATGCATTTTACGACAAAAAAGTATATAATTAAATTTATAGAAAATTAAAAGATCTACAACTTTTGTTTAGAGAATTTTTCTCTACAGAGCCTAGTTTAGCGTGAAAGCGTGATTTTCCGTATTTTTAAGCCAAACTTGAGTTCGATTGTCATTTTGCGTCATTCACTCATGATTAAAATAAGGTTATGTTTTTGAGGTTAGTTTTTGTTCATTTCTAATGTTTTAATACTAATGTTAGGTTTATTGTTAATTATTTGCATTGGCAAGAGAAAGTTGTGTGAGTGTTTCACACCAGATTTTTTAAGTAAGAACCGTTTTGTAAAGGAGGAAGACAAACTTATTTATGAACGTAAATTGTATCAGAAACTAAAATAGGAACATTTTTTTCTTTTCTACATAGTTACCATTATTATATAAAGTCCAGCCTCTGCTCCTAATGCAAACAAATAATGACGTCATTATATCAAACTGACCATGCGCATTATATCAAAATGTGTACACGCTGATTAACAAGTAACAACAAAATACTTTCAAAAGAATTTAAATACAAAATACATTTAAAAGTATTTTTCTAAATGAAATTGTTAGGCCTACATCATAAATCATGACTGATGTTTTAGGTACTTTAAGTACTTATAATTTAAAAAATATTTAACTTAATAGGAATACGACATTCGTAAAGTCGCAGACTCTAACGTGCACCCTGTATTAGCTGGCTTTGGTTTGTTGACAGTAGGAGCAAATTAAGAACGGCTGAACTGTAAATCGTGGCACCAGATTTTTGATATTATCAAATTACTCTGCCGCCTGACCGTTAAACCAGTTAGTAACAGTTTCTTTCAACATGTCACTTTCCGATCGCTTTTCACCGGGAAATTCTTTTAGTTTTGGAAAAAGATGAATGAAAATCTGATGGTCCTAAGTGGAACTGTATGGTGGAATGGTCTAGTAATTCCCAAAGAAAATTGTCCAGTTGCGTGTTTTCACGATAACGCTCGGTTTCACGTTGCGGCAAGGACAAACACGAAACCTGGACATCTTTCATTGGAAATTACTGGACCATCCACCAAACAGCCCTGACTTAGGACTATCAGACTTTCATCTTTTTCTAAAACTTAAAGAATTTCTTGGTGAAAAGCAATTGGAAGTAATGACATGTTGAAAGAAACTTTTACTAACTGGTGTAACAGTCAGGCGGCAGAGTTCTTCGATGATTTTTTTTGTTTTGTTTAACGTCCGACTGTTCTGCAATTACTGCTAATGCAGACGGTGAAGGATGAAATGATTTTTTGTAACGTATGAAAATATACCGTGCCTGAATGGGATTCAAACCCACGGCCGCATGATGAGAAGCGAGTACGTTACCAAATACGCCAATCCGGCCGGCTTCTTCGATGAAGGGATCAAAAAGCTGGTACCACGACTTAACACAAATTTAAATAATAATAATTACTATTATTTAGAGAAATGGTTACTATGTACTTAGAAAAATAAAAAATATTAATATTTTAGTTTCTGATACGATTTACGTTCGTAAATAAAGTTCTCTTACTTCATTACAAAAAGCTTCTTACTTACAAAAAATGACTCTCGTGTATATTTTTCTAGTTCATTATATTTTATCGTTTGGTTTTCTAAATTATCAAAATTTGAGATTGTAGTTTTTTAAATAATCGTTTAACTTTTAATATTTGCATGAATTTAAATCCGATATTGTTTAGTTAATTAGACATATATTTTTAAAACATTTTTAGAGTTCGTATAATTTTTGAAATGTCATTGTTTGAAGCACTAATTTTTCAATCTCTTTTGCACCATCTAACTAAATAAAAAAGAGAATACATACCCTAGGACATGGCTTTTACCATTGTTGGGTAGGTCAATTTCCTCCACCTCGTAGATTGTAAATTATTATAAATGTAGGCCATTAATGTTTTTGAAAGGAATGTATATATGGGTTAATATTGTGACAATATCGAAGAAGGGCATGGTTCGCGAAATTTCTAGTAAATTGGTAAAGAGTAGATAATAGAGTGAAAAAGTAACAATAGGACAATAATAACAATAAAAGTTTACCTATTTATAAAAGGTGTATGAGAAGGTCGGGTTATTGTTATACAACTATTTATAAAAGGGCCGGTTTATTACACTTTCTATTTACAATAAGTCTATTGTTGACTTGTTTACAATAGATTTTTCTAGCACTCATTTATAAAGGGTTTTTTGTACTTTATTATTTGTATCGAAGTTCGGTGTCTTTCGGGAAGATTCTTTTTTGATTCACTATATAAAGAGACCCCCGAGCGCGGTCAGTTAGTTAGTATTCGTTTGATCTTTGACGAGTGGCTATCGGTCGTAGTGCAGGCACGTTCCGAGCAATGTGTTGGTCAACGGGTTTCCGAAGCATTGTTATTCAGTCGTATTGTATTTGTGTATATTGTATTCAGTTTTATTGTGAATGTGTATTTTATAAAACTTGATTGTAAGTAGTGCTAAGTAAATTATTAAGTTATTTATTGTATTACTTCAATATAATTAGTTTATTATTTATTTTGTAAATCTTTTAGTGTAATAAATATTTGCAATTGTAAACTTTAGTGTATTAGTTATTTAATTACCTAGATCCCGAAACGGACCTTAGCGGTAAGTGTCACAATATTGTAAAAATTAGGAAATAAATAAAGTATTATTATTATTTTTACTATTATCATATTTACTTGTTTAAATTTAATTTTTTTAAAATAAGTTATACAAAAATTAACGCATCAAAAATTTAGTGACTGAAAAATTAGAAATCTACATTTTTTTATAGGCTACTACCGTAAAAATGTAATGTCTGTTTGTACTAGGTAACCTCATAAACTACCCAACCGATTTCAAAATTTCTTTCACTGTTGGAAGCTTAGAGCTTCCTGAGTAACATAATCTATATGGCTTTACGTAATTTATACATTTAGAAAAAACAATTTTGGATCGGTAAAAAGAACTCATTTATATTTGTTTGGTGTAAGGCAGTTTGAAGAGGTTTTTTTCTTTTATCTATTGTATACAATGTATTGCATTGTACAGTCAGGTATCAGGTCCGGTGCAGTACCACCCTACAAAATGACATCATTCTTTTCTCCTATCTTTTTTAAAAAAATAAAAATTACTAACAGGACGTATATCTAACAAATAATTTTATAACCGAATTCCGCGTAGAAGTTTATGTAGGCTAAACCTTCCAAATATAAAAGAGAATCCACCATTTAGAAAATGAAGTAGATTTTACTTAATTTTTCTAATAATACATCAGTTTTTCTCAAGTCCTATATCTCCCCTTCCACTGGTGATTCATACGGGTGCAAACAAAATTCCTGTTTTCCGTTGTCGCCGGATGGCGACATTAAGTGCCTAGAAATATGTACTTTTTGGTGGCCCTGAAAAGGGTCATTTATGTGTGTGTCCGTCGGGGCGGACAGAGTTTGTTGATGGCCCTGAAAAGGGTTATTTATGTGTTTGTCCGCCGGGGCGGACAGAGTTTGTTGATGGCCCTGAAAAGGGCCAGTGAAAACCTTAACGAGTTGGCCCTGAGAAGGACCGTTGTGCTGGTCTCGAGGATACCGATGTAGGCTGCGGTGAGAGCTGTGGCTCAGGTTAATGGCCCTGAAAAGGGCCGGTTAAAACCTTAATGAATTGGTCCTAAGAAGGACTGATGAAGGCAGCACGTGGCTTCGGAGGCTGCGAGAGCTGCGGTGACGGCTGCTGAGTTGTTGGCTGCTGTAAGTCCCAAAGCACCTTCCTTCTTTCTCTCGTGGATGTAGTCGGTCGAAACTTTTATTATGATTGTGAATATTTATTTGCGAAATTATTTATATTCTTTGTTATTAATGTTAGTCACATTGTTAATTTTTAAGTTTCTGTCTTTTGGTAACAATCTGTTGTAAAAAAACCTTCTAGAAGACTAAATAAAGTATAAAAAAAACATTTATTCAAAACAAAATCAAGATGAACTTGAATTGATTTGCACTAGATTAGAGAGATTAATAAAATATCAAACAATATAAATATAGATTTCTAATGTTTCAATGTATAATGATAATAAATACAAATTTTAGCAGAGAAGTGTGAATTTTTAGGTGCCCTGGCGTCAATAATTGGCATCAATTGTTGATAATTATTGGATTATAATTGGCATCATTTATTGATGCCAACACGATGAAGTGCATTTGGGATGTGTTGGCGTAGACACACAGCGATCCCGATTTTAATAAAATAGAAAACTATTGTGCTGATAACAGGCAGGTGGAGTGTTAAATTATTTGCACTCGATCTGCTAGTTCCAGGAATACAAAAAGTATTCCTGTTTCTTATGACATGGTCAGCCAATTATATGACTGAAGCAGTTAAGAACAGAAAAGGTACAGGTGTAAAAGACACTAGTCATAGTTATCTCCTTTGAGAGTAATGAATTTTATTAAACAGTCAGACCCTGTGGTGATGGTGTCATTTACGGGGTGGAAAGGTGGATTGTTTTCGGAGAGCTTGCTGGTAAGCATACTTTTCCACTCAGTGAGGAAGGCAATTGAGAACCACCTGACTCCGCATTTTACTTTATAAAGCCTCTAGAGGTTCAAACCAGCCTTTCGGCTGATCATCTAAATAACAACAAAAAGATATTAATTTTTAATAAATAATTTTAATAAATTAAAAACTACCTATCCTCCTGGGGGAAGAGTACACGGACGTGCTCATCCCGCTGCTCAATTAGATCCGATCCGTGACGACATGTCACTCATGTAACACGGAATCCTGCCATCTCCATTGTCTACTTTTTACTATTGTTTTTACAACCAATTACCGCATAGGCATAAATTTTTTAGGTTACCCTCAGTAACTGCCACTGAATACTATTTCACTGGCAATAGGAATTGCAGAAAAGTAATTTCGAACATGCCAACAACTTACAGAAAAATACACGGATTAAAAAAGCGTACAGCCAACTATATGACCATGAGTTCTATTATGGTGGCATTAGAAACAATGCTCCGGTATTGACGTCACGGCAAATGCAAATCGGCATACCCATATGTTATTTTTGCTATGTTTCCTTTATGAATGGAATCATTTTAGTAAAAGTATTTTTCATATTTTGAATATCAATATCTGAAAACAGATGATTTAAACAATTAAATTATATAATTTAGCATTTTAGTTACTATTAATAACCAATAGAGAATTATTTTCTATTGATTCAATTCTCTGAGTGTTCATTTTAGAAAGATTCTTTCAAAATATTAAAGTGGGCCACATGTATGAAACAAAGCAAATGCTTTGCTCTATTTTTATGAAGTTTTAATTTTCAGTTCTTTTTAAATGGGTTAGCTTAATTGTTTGACATAACCTTATAACGGGTGTTGTTTTTAGAGGTATAGAACTTTAAATTGGCAGTAATGATTTCCATGGCGGCCATTTTGAAAACTGTTTTGTAATTTTTGTTCGGTTTGGTTTGCCATTTTATAATGAATAGACTGACGCCTGAACAACGCTTGCAAACTGTGCAGATTTATTTTGAAAATCATGGTTCGGTTCGTGAAACTTATCGCGCACTACATCCGTTTTATGATCGACATAATCGTCCATCAGAGCATTTTGTTCAGTGATGAAGCCCATTTTTGGTTGAATGGCTACGTGAATAAACAAAACTGCCGCATTTGGAGAGAAGGTAATCATCGATATATTGCTGAGAAGCCTTTACATCCAGAAAAAGTGACTGTTTGGTGTGCTTTATGGGCTGTTGGAGTCATTGGTCCTTACTTCTTCAAAAATGATGCCGGACAGAACGTTACAGTCAATGGTGACCGCTACAGAGCCATGATCAATGACTTTTTTGTTCCTGAATTGAATCGCCTTAATGTTGGAGAGCTGTGGTTTCAACAAGATGGTGCAACATGTCACACAGCGCGTGCCACAATTGATTTACTGAAGAAAACGTTTGGTGAACGCATAATTTCACGTTCTGGACCTGTAAATTGGCCTCCAAGGTCGTGCGATTTAACACCGCTGGACTATTTTCTGTGGGGGTATGTGAAGTCGCTAGTCTATGCCAATAAGCCACAGAAAATTGACGACTTGGAAGGCAACATTCGCCGCGTTATTACCAATGTACGGCCCCAAATTCTGCAAAAAGTGGTAACAAATTGGACGTCTCGATTGGATCACGTCCGAGCCAGCCGCGGCGGCCACATGCCGAAAATTATTTTTAAATAAAAGTGGCAAATAATTATCTTTAAAATAAAACCAATTCCACGTCAATTGCTCAATTATTCTGTGTTTTATTTCATTTTAAAATTCTATACCTCTAAAAAAAACACCCTTTATTACTTTTAACTATCAGTATTTACGTGGCAGTGCTAGATGATAAGGGGGGAAGGGGAGGTGTTAGTAATGCTAGACGTTGAAGCTCACAATGATATGACACTCACTTTAGTTGGCATTTATATAATCAGTTACACTAGTATGAGCATTTTTGTCACTCCACGCGTGTCATCTCTCATAAGCCACTAATCCATTTATTCCTCAAGTTCAGGAGCTTCAACCGAAGTACAGCCAACTCCCGATTATCCGCGGTCGGATTATCCGCGCACGTCGGATGAAATTTTTTTTCATTCTTTTTTCTTAACGTTAACGTTAAATAAATTTCTTGTAATGTGATAACATTAAAGATAAAATTTGTACAGCACAGGAAGTACGCGCTTTGTAAAGTAAAGCACACGCTTAAATTTGTAAATACGCGCTTTGTTAAGCAAAGCAAACGCTTAAATTTGTAAATACGCGCTTTGTAAAGTAAAGCAAACACTTAAATTTGTAAATACCCGCTTTGTTAAGTAAAGCACATGCTTAAATTTGTAAAGCACACGCTTTGCTTTGTGACACACTTATGTTGAGAAAACCTCTGTCCCAAATCAAGAAAAAGTGTTTTAACTCAAAGAAAACAAAAGCAGATGACTGACTTTTTTAAAACGTTATGACTTCTATTACAACATAGCTTCTGCACATCATTTGTAAGTAAACAATTTTTTTTTCTAAATACATTGTATGTACTAATTTAAAAAAAATTACAGTAAACGAACATTTTTAGGGACAAAAAATAATTAACAACATTTAAAATTTTAATGTTATATTTTGTAATTTAAGTTAGTGTTTTCATTATTGTACTACATATTTATGTACTTTAAATGAAAAAATAATAATAAAGATTTTATACGTATACTACTGTATATGCCTACGCTTTTTACTTTCTCTTGCCTATATGAATATATAGGAAGGAAAGTATTGTTTTCATGTCGATTTTTCGAAATCGAGTTTTCACCGGATCTATACGTTTTCAGACCCCCTGAACCCAAAAAACATGTTTTTAGCGATTGGTCTGTGTGTGTGTGTGTGTGTGTGTGTGTGTGTGTGTGTGTGTGTGTGTGTGTGTGAACAGAATATCTCAAGAACGGAACATCGTACGAACTTGAAACTTGAAACTTAAGTTACATACCACTACCGGGCGCGACACGAACATTTTCATCAAAATCGGTCAACCGGAAGTAGTAGTTTTATTCGTATAATTTTTCAGTTTTTTGCGATTTTCTCAAAAACTGGTCCTACGATTTTTTTTAAAAATCGTCTGGTTTACTCAATTTTTTTTTCTATAAAAGATAACGTAGGCGTCATGTTTGCTGAAATTCTGGGTGAGGCTGTTTTTCACGTAACAACATAGTTTTTTTAAGATTACGGTTTTAATATGCAATAAAGCGCAAAAATTTATATAATAAAAGTTGTAGAGAATTTAAAATTATACAACTTTTATTAGAACCATTTTTTTGTATAACGCTTAGTTTAGCAGTAATTAGCGATTTTCTGTTTTTTTTCTCACGAAAACGTGTGAAAAATCGAGTTTTTTAAGATTTCGCCCTTAGAATGCATTTTACGACAAAAAAGTACCCTACATAATTAATTTTATAGGAAATAAAAAGATTTACGACTTTTATTTAGAACATTTTTCTCTACAGAGCTTAGTTTAGCGTGAAAGAGTGATTTTCCGTATTTTTTTCGTCATTTTGCGGATTATCCGCGGCACTCGTGCCACCCAATTCCGCGGATAATCGGGAGTTGACTGTATTCATTAGAAAAAAAGCAAATGCTCTTACTTTTATCTTTTATACGGAAGCTTAATACAAAAACACAAATTTTGGTTTTTTTGGCTTCATGGTCATGTTCTCATACATTTACTTCGTTTTATTCATACGACCCAGTAAAGCGCTGATCTGAATTAATTGGAAATCAATCTCCTAATAGATTATTGATTGTCTGAATTTTAAAGCAAGCCAAAATTATATCTAATTTATTTCTTAAAATCCGAACTAGACATTATCACATAAAAAGTTATTTAAGGGGACCTTGTACCATGTATTATACCCATGTTAAAATAGCCAAATTTATGACCCGTTTTCTCAGCTTCCATTAGGGTTACAGCCCTGAAATTTTGCATAGTCTTAGTTGATACCTTTTTATGATTACTGAGTTTTTTTTAAACGTTTATCTGAACAATTTTTTTTACTTTCTCTTGCCTATATGAATATATAGGAAGGAAAGTATTGTTTCCATGTCGATTTTAAGAAATCGAGTTTTCACCGGATCTATACGTTTTCAGACCCCCTGAACCCAAAAAACATGTTTTTAGCGATTGGTCTGTGTGTGTGTCTGTGTGTGTGTGTGTGTGTGTGTGTGTGTGTGTGTGAACAGAATATCTCAAGAACGGAACATCGTACGAACTTGAAACTTGAAACTTAAGTTACATATCACTACCGGACCCGACACGAACATTTTCATCAAAATCGGTCAACCGGAAGTAGTAGTTTATTCGTATAATTTTTCACTTTTTTGCGATTTTCTCAAAAACTGGTCCTACGATTTTTTTTAAAATTGCCTGGTTTACTACATTTTTTATGCTCTACAATATAAAGTAGGCGCCATGTTTGCTGAAATTCTGCGTGAAGCTGTTTTTACGTAAAAACATTTTCTTTTTAAGATTGCGACTTTAATATGCATTTTAGCGCAAAACATTATATAATAAAAGTTGTAGAAAATGTAAAATTCTACAACTTTTATTTCAAACATTTTTTTGTATAACGCTTAGTTTAGCGGTAATTTGCGATTTTCTGTTTTTTTCTCACGAAAACGTGAGAAAAATCGATTTTTTTAATATTTCGGTCTTAGTATGCATTTTACGACAAAAGTGTATATAATTAAATTTATAGAAAATTAAAAGATCTACAACTTTTATTTAGAGCATTTTTCTCTACAGAGCCTAGTTTAGCGTGAAAGCGTGATTTTCCGTATTTTTAAGCCAAACTGAGTTCGATTGTCATTTTGCGTCATGCACTCATGATTAAAATAAGGTTATGTTTTTGAGGTTAGTTTTTGTTTATTTCTAATATTTTATTAATAATGTTAGGTTTATTATTAATTATTTGCATTGCCAAGAGAAAGTTGTGTGAGTGTTTCACACCAGATTTTTTCAGAATTTTTTCCCGAATTCTTCTGATTTTGTCTTAATTTTTTGTTGTTAAACATATATACATTTTTTTCTATGTCACCTACAAGGTTGAAAAAAACTCAGTGTTTGTACCTCTATCATGTAAAACTACTGTAAAATTTTAAATTTTTGTAATGAACGGTTTTCGAGAAAACGGGGCAAATATCATAAAAAAGTTAATTTTCGGTAAACGGAGATTAAAGAAAAAATCTATCTTGTATAACCTATCTTGTAAACAAGCACAATTTTTTTTGTCAACACTACTTAGATGTCATAAATCAGTGATGTAAAAACAATAAACTCACTGTAACAACATAAAATTTCCCTAATAAGAAAAAAATTCCCTGTAAAATCTTTTACAACTTTTATTTTTTTTAAATGAAAAACTCTAAAAAGATACTGCTTTTTTTGCCATACAGCACATTAGATTTTTTTTTAATATTTAAAATTGTTTTTAAGCTAAAATATTATTACCAATGAATAAAAAAACGTTAAAACTAACCAAAAACCGCGAAATTGAAAAATCGATGTTTTCTTAATTTTCATGGTACAAGGTCCCCTTAATCATACTCATTCACATCTGATTTAATTGTTAAATAAAAATATCGTATTTATGGGGAGTGTGGAATGTAAAAATAATAAAACAATCGATTTTTCGTTTTTTCGTTAAAGATATAATTTGAAATATGCGTTTTAAAATGGCGTTAGAATCATGTTGCTATGCCAACTAGAAAATATGTGATTAATTTTTTTGTGATTTTTATGTTAAAGTTGATTTTGCCGTCACGAAATTGTACCATATAATTTTCCCTTTCGATTAATATTTTACTGTGATTTATTATACTATTTTTTCACACTGTCTTATCTCTTTTATTTATTCATAGGTTGGTAGTTTATAATTTGCACTATTTTTGTTTGTGGTCTGTCTTTATTTACACTCGTGTTTTTGTTTCTCAAACTTTAAACGCGAATTCTCAAAACGTCATTTTTAGAACTTTATGTACCTTTTTCTCAGCTTCCACAAAAGGTACAAGGCTGAACGCACTCTGATATGT
>JAQMRL010000007.1:59279420-59327064 GCA_035578175.1 Catonia carolina
CAGCTCTCGTCTTACGTTTTGTGCAGTAGAACCCTTCCCAATCGATATTCCAAAATTCGATATTTCATAAACAAAAAAAAAATCTGGTGTGAAACATTCACACAACGTTCTCTTGCCAATGCAAATAATGACCAATATAACCTAACATTAGTAAAACACATTAGAAATAAACAAAAACTAACCTCAAAAAATATAATCTTATTTTAATCATGAGTGAAAGACGCAAAATGAAAATCAACCTCAGTTTAGTTTAAAAATACGGAAAATCACTTTTTCACGCTAAACTAGGCTCTGTAGAAAAAAATGCTATTAATAACAGTTGTAGATCTTTTAATTTCCTATAAAATTGACATACTAAGGCCGAAATCTAACAAAAAAATCGATTTTTCACACGTTTTCTTTAGAAAAAAACAGAAAATCGCTAATTACCGCTAAACTAAGCGTTATACTAAATAGTGTTTGAAATAAAAGTTGTAGGATTTTAAAATCTCTAAAACCTTAATTATATACATTTTTGCGGTAAAATGCATAATAAAGCCTCAATCTTAAAAACAAAATTTGTTTACGTGAAAACAGCCTCATCAAGAATTTCAGCAAACATGGCGCCTACCCTATCTTGTAGAGCATAAAACATTTAGTAAATAAGGCGATTTTTAAAAAAATCGTAGGACCAGTTTTTGAGAAAATCGCAAAAAAGTGAAAAATTACACGAATAAAGTACTACTTCCGGTTGACCGATTTTGATGAAAATGTTCGTGTCGGGGTCCTGTAGTGGTATGTAAATTAAGTGTCAAGTTTCAAGTTTGTACGATGTTTCGTTCTTGAGATATTCTGTTTACACACACACACACACACACACACACACACACACACACACACACACACACACACACACACACACACACACACACACACACACACACGTACGCACGCGCGCACGCGCACACGCGCGCGCGCACACACACACACACACACACACACACACACACTCACACACACACACACACACACAGACCAATCGCTAAAAACATGGTTTTTGTGTTCAGGGGGTCTGTTTACGTGTAGTTCCGGTGAAAACTCGATTTCAAAAAATCGACATGAAAACAATACTTTCCTTCCTATATATTCATATAGGAAATTTTTTTTAGTCTATTTATTTTTGACATTTCAAGATTTCAGTTTTTTGAAATTTTGTGACGATTGATCGAGTGAGCGAGTCAGTTAGTTATAAATAAATAAATAAATAAATTTGTATGCAGATTTCTTCCAAGTAAATTTTATTATAGCAGTCTGCATACAAGAATATGTGTAGATTGAGATAAAATGTGCAAAAGAAAAGAAATATCACGCAGATTTTTAGTGTTATGTATTTTCTATGTTCAGGTATTACATGTAATATTAATAAATAACAAGTTCATGAAAATATAATTTGTAATTTTATTAGGTAATCGTTGGTTCAGACCTAGTTTCGGTAACTTACTGTAAAAAGTTTACGTACACTTCAGCCGTTCTTAGTTTGCTCCTACTGTCAACAAACAAAAGCCACCTACTACAGGGTGCACGCTAGAGTCTACGACTTTACAGATGTCGTATTCATATTAAGTTTACTATTTTTTAAATTATAAGTACTTTAAGTACTAAAAACATCAGTCATGATATGATGTAGGCCTAACAATTTCGTTTATAAAAATACTTTTAAAAGTACCTATTTTGTATTTAAACACTTTTGAAAGTATTTTGTTGTTACTTTTTAATCAGCGTGTACTCATTTTTACGTAATGCGCATGCTCAGTGACGTCATTATTTGTTTACATTAGGAGCAACTAAGAAAGGCTGGACTGTACATGTAAGCATTTCTAAACGTTAATTGCCGTATCACAGATGTGATACATGAAGTGGCTGGGGTAGAAGTTAGGTTAGAAAAGAGGGGAAAGATGGTTGTGGTGGGTGTCTATAGATCCCCTAATGGTGATTGGGGTCAGTTTTGTTCATCGTTCAGTGAACTACTGGAAGTTTTAACAGAACGATACGAAAAGTGGTAGTTTTGGGTGATTTTAATGTAAATCTTGCTGTTGAAAATAAAATGGCTGAAGAGTTTAGGGATATTGTGGAGATGAACAATCTTGATATAAAAGTTAAAGATTATACAAGAATTACTACTCACTCACAAACCATACTAGATAATATTTTAACAAATATGGATAGTTGTCAGGTTAGGTTAAGGGGTTCAGAGCTCTCTGATCACGGCTACCAAGTATTAGAGATTCAGGATTTAGGTAGTCATGTCCCGAATCAAAAAAATATTAAAGAATTTAGGCAGGAAGACCAAGGGAATATTAATTGTTTGTTACATAGTTTATCCAAAGAGGATTGGAAGACAGTTTTCAATTCATCTGAAATTAATCAAAAATATCATAATTTTATTGAGACATTAAAATTTCATTATAATAATAGTTGTCCAATTAAAAAGAAAGATGTAAAAAATATTGTCAGTGAAACAGATGAGTGGGTCACAGGGGAAATTTTGCAAATGAGGTCTGAAGTTAGAGATGCATACTCAGATTTTCTTTCACATAGGACTACCTTTAATGAACAAAGGTACAAAACTATTAAAAAACATTATGACAGAGAAGTCCAGAGAGCTAAATGTAAAAAAACTGCTGAAGTTCTTCATAATTAACCAAATCTAAACTCAGCAATATGGGAAATAATTAATAAGAATCGAGGTGTAGTTAGCAACAAAAGTTTTACTGACATACCTAATATTGTTAACAAAAACAATTAACTTATAGAGAATGGTATAGAAATTTGTAATTATTTTAACAAATATTACCAGGAAGTAGCTTTAAAACTTAAACAACAGATTAGGGAAACAGCGGGATGTTATGATCCAAAAGGTAACAAGGTAGTTAATCAATTCTTATTTAGCCTAGTTTCAAGGGAGGAATTAGAATCAGTTATTGATAGTTTGAAAAGTAAGAAAACATGTGGGTTAGATGGGATTTCTAGTATAATTGTTAAATAATGTAAACATCTTTTAATTACTCCTCTCCTTCATTTGATTAACTTCTCACTTGAAGCAGGTGTATTTCCAAACAAACTGAAGGAGGCTAAAATATTGCCTATATTTAAGAATGGAGATAGCCAGTTAGTTGAAAATTATAAACCCATAAGTATTTTAAACACAATCAGTAAAATTTTTGAAAAGGTAGTATTTATTAGGTTAATCAGTTTCTTGACTGAAAACCTAATCATCTCAGAGGATCAGCATTGTTTCCAAAAAGGTAGATCAACTAAAACTGCAATTGTTTCACTTGTGGAGCAAGTAGTTGATATATTGGACGCTGGGGAGAAAGCATTGGCAGTGTTTCTGGATCTGAGTAAAGCTTTCGATTGTGTTGATCATGAAATTTTATTGAAAACACTAGAGTCATTAGGCGTTAGGGATGTAGAGTTGAAATGGTTTCAATCTTACCTTATTAATAGATTAAAGTGTGTGGAGTTAACTAGGGTTGTTAGAGGGAAACTTACAAAAGTTGTATCTGGAAAGCTTGGAAGTCAAAGCAGGCGTTCCACAGGGGTCAGTTTTAGGTCCAATTCTGTTTCTATTGTACATTAATAGGTTACCAGAAGTCATACCTAATGGCAGAGCTTTGTTGTTTGCTGATGATACTTCAGTAATCAGTAACAGTTCACTGGTAGATGCTCTTGAAGTAAATACACATGTTAACATAGAGTCCGTAGTGCAGTTCTTGAATCAAATGTTATTAACAGTTAATGGGAAAAAGTGTCAGTACTTGCAATTCAAAAATAAACATAACGTTAAAGAAAGTATAGAAGTGGATGTATTTATTCATAATAATAGTTTAGAGCATGTAGAAACAGTGAAGTTCCTGGGCGTATCTCTAGATAGATCTTTGTCTTGGGACTTCTATACCAATCAAGTTTGTAGTAAAATATCATCTGGGGTATTTGCACTAAAACAAGTTGCCAGATTAAATGATAAAAAATTACTAATGGCAGCTTATCATGGCCTCATTCTGTCTCATATCCGTTATGGTATTTTAGTGTGGGGTAATTCTAGCATGGGTAATATGAATAGGGTTTTTAAAATTCAAAAGAAAGCTATTAGGTGTATGGTGGGAGCTAACCAGCTAACCTCATGCAGGCCACTATTTAAGGAGCTTAAATTGCTTACAGTCCCTGTCTCTACATTTTTGAGGTGATTATGTATGTTAGGCAAAGTAATTTTATGCAGAATTTCAATGTTCACAATCATAACACGAGAAACAGGATGATTATTATGTGGCTAATCACTCTACAAAATTGTTTGAACAAAAACCTACTTATGCAGGGAGAAAATTCATAAATAAATTACCCCAATCTTTAAAGTGTTGTGAGGATTTGAATTCCTTTAAAAAAAATTTCAAAAATTACTTGATCGGTGAAACTTTTTATAGCGTACAACAATTTCTTTCTTGATAGTAGTGATACATAGTGTGTTTCTTATATGTATTTCAGGTGTTATATCTGACGACATGTCCTATACTCCTCCTGGAGTCTCCAGGGCGCAAAAAAAAAATGTCTAATTTCGATGCTTTTTGATTTCGCGTATTCTTCTATTACATGTCCTGACTGATTCATTTATAGATCAACGCACAGCCGAAACTACTGACGCTAGAGACTTGAAATTTGGAAGTTAGCTTTGTTATGTTGTGTAAACACGCAATAAAAAAGGATTTTGCAAAATTTTGATTTTAAAGAGAAGAAATCGCAAAAATCCCCCCCCACTGATGCGAGGATGCGGAATTAGCGCGTAGCGCTACGCTTATGTAGTGGCGTTCTCTAAAACACATTTACCCCCTCCATAGGCATATTCCGTAGCATCCAGTATATACATTCTTATCGTACGTAAATAGCAGATCAATTACAAAACTATAGCTTTTTTCCCAAAAGTTGAATTGACTTTAACAACGATTTTAATGTACTTTGTACTTTTGTCACTCCTGATGTTGTACTGTACGTAGTGTTTAATCTTTTGACCTAACTCTGGATTTACATTTTAACCAGAATTAATTCTAGAATTGTTGTAATTAGCATAATAAGTGATATGTTTTTTTCCTTTCTCTTGCCTATTTGAATATATAGGAAGGAAAGTATTGTTTTCATATTGATTTTTCGAAATCGAGTTTTCATCGGATCTACACGTTTTCAGACCCCCTGAACCCAAAAAACATGTTTTTAGCGATTGGTCTGTGTGTGTGTGTGCGTGTGTGTATGTGTGTCTGTGTGTGAACAGCATATCTCAAGAACGGAACATCATACGATCTTGAAACTTGAAAATTAAGTTACATACCACTACCAAATTCGAGCCGAACATTTTCATCAAAATCGGTCAACCGGAAGTAGTAGTTTATTCGTGTAATTTTTCACTTTTTTGCGATTTTCTCAAAAACTGGTCTTACGATTTTTTTAAAAATCGCCTGGTGTACTCAATTTTTTATTCTCTACAAGATAGGGTAGGTGTCATGTTTGCTGAAATTCTTGGTGAGACTGTTTTCACGTAAAAAAACACTTTTTTTAAGATTACGACTTGAATATGCATTTAAGCGCAAAAATTTATATAACAAAAGTTGTAGAGAATTTAAAATCCTACAACTTTTATTTCAAACATTTTTTTGTATAACGCTTAGTTTAGCGGTAATTAGCAATTTTCTGTTTTTTTCTCACGAAAACGTGTGAAAAATCGATTTTTTAAAGATGTCGGCCTTAGAATGCATTTTACGACAAAAGTGTATGTAATTAAATTTATAGGAAATTAAAAGATCTACACCTTTTATTGATAGCATTTTTCTCTACAGAGCCTATTTTACCGTGAAAGAGTGATTTTCCGTATTATTAAGCCTAACTGAGGTTGATTTTCATTTTGCGTCTTTCACTCATGATTAAAATTAGGTTATGTTATTAAAGTTAGTTTTTTGTTTATTTCTAGTGTTTTATTAATAATGTTAGGTTTATTGTTAATTATTTTCATTGGCAAGAGAAAGTTGTGTGAGTGTTTCACACCAGATGTTTTTGCTCTACCAAGAGCCGCAAGGAGTTAAAAACGGTCGATACATGAATCTTAAACGAACAAAAATGTTTTCACATAGAGTAACAAATGCCTACATAATTTCTCCTATTTTAAAATTCAGATTCGTGAAAATTATTGTTATTCGGTGTAGGCTCTTACGATTAGTGAAATAAAATAATTTTAGAAACTGGGTTAATAATGTATATATTTAGCCAAATATTTATTTTATTAACAATTATTAGAAATATTTGAAACAAATATTCTGTCGATTTTTATTTTGATATAACCGAATCTATTAACCTTAGTAAGTTATATTCTGTTTAGTGACGCGACGCCACTCTTTCAGAAAATCTGGTGTGAAACACTCACACAACTTTCTCTTGCCAATGCAAATAATGACCAATATAACCTAACATTTGTAATAAAACATAAGAAATAAATAAAAAACTAACCTCAAAACACATAACCTTATTTTAATCATGAGTGAAAGACACAAAAGGAAAATCGACCTCAGTCTGGCTTAAAATTACGGAAAATCACTCTTTCACGCTAAACTAGGCTCTTTAGAAAAAAGTTTTTATATTAAAAGTTGTAGATCTTTTAATTTCCTATAAATTTGATTATATACACTTTTGTCGTTAAATTCATACTAAGGCCGAAATCTTTAAAATATCGATTTTTCACACGTTTTCGTGAGAAAAAAAGAAAATCGCTAATTACCGCTAAACTAAGCATTATACAAAAAAATGTTTGAAATAAAAGTTGTAGGTTTTTACATTTTCGACAAATTTTATTATATAAATTTTTGCGCTAAAATGCCGTGAAAGAGTGATTTTCCGTATTATTAAGCCTAACTGAGGTTGATTTTCATTTTGTGTCTTGCACATTCATAAATAAATTACCCCAATCTTTAAAGTGTTGTGAGGATTTGAATTCCTTTAAAAAAAATTTAAAAAATTACTTGATCGGTGAAACTTTTTATAGCGTACAAGAATTTCTTTCTTGATAGTAGTGATACATAGTGTGTTTCTTATATGTATTTCAGGTGTTATATCTGACGACATGTCTTAAGGCCGAAATCTTCATCTTGATTGGGGTCTGAAAACGTGTAGACCCGGTGAAAACTCGATTTCTTAATATCAACATGAAAACAATACTTTCCTTCCTATGTATTCATACAGGCAAGAGAAAGTAAAAATTCCACAACTGATTACATAGTAGACATAAATACAGAAGGGAGGCTATTATACTAGCTTTGATCATCCGACTTTCTAGTTACCTGAGATTCTTTCAAAAAAATATAAAGAGAAATCTTTAAATTATCATTGAAAATTATATATTTATTTAATCAAATACGGTTTAATTATAGACGAATATAGTTGGGGGGGGGGGGGGTTGTGTACACTTTTCCGACGGAATACTTTCGACGATTCGCAGGTGGAGGAATTTGACTCATGTACTTTCCGACGATTATCATTAATAATTACAGTGTAAGGTATGTATTTATTCAACAAAAAGGCAATATTGTAAACCCTTAGTTAAATCATTATTTTATTGTATAAAATTTAGTAGGTAGCTATTTCATTATATAAAAAAAATTCTATGCTGATAAAAATTCCTAAAAAACTTATTATGAACATGTCCATTCGGACGAGACTGTTGAACTTTTTTACTCTCTCTTGCCTATATATGAATATATAGAAAGGAAAGTATTGTTTTCATGTCGGTTTTCGAAATCGAGTTTTCACCGGATCTACACGTTTTCAGACCCCCTGAACCCAAAAACATGTTTTTAGCGATTGGTCTGTGTTTGTGTGTGTGTGTGTGTGTGTGTATGCGTGAACAGAATATCTCAAGAACAGAATATCGTACGAACTTGAAACTTGAAACTTAAGTTACACACCACTACCAGACCCGACACGAACATATTCATCAAAATCGGTCAATCGTAATTAGTAGTTTATTCGTGTAGTTTTTCACTTTTTTGCGATTTTCTCAAAAACTGGTCCTACGATTTTTCTTGAAATCGCCCGGTTTACTAAATTTTTATGCTCTACAAGATCGGGTTGGCGCCATATTTGCTGAAATTCTTGGTGTGGGTGTTTTCACGTAAAAACGTTGTTTTTTTAAGATTACGGCTTTAATATTCAATTTAGCGCAAAAATTTTTATAATAAAAGTTTTAGAGAACTTAAAATTCTACAACTTTTATTTCAAACATTTTTTGGTATAACGCTTAGTTTAGCGGTAATTAGCAATTTTTTTTTCTCACGGAAACGTGTAAAAAATCGATTTTTTAAAGATTTCGGCCTTAGTATGCATTTTATGACAAAAGTGTATATAATCAAATTTATAGAAAATTAAAAGATCTACGACTTTCATTGAGAGCATTTTTTCTCTACCTAGTTTAGAGCCTAGTTTAGAGAGAAAGAGTGATTTTCCGTATTTTTAAGCCAAACTGAGGTCGATTGTCATTTTGCGTTATTCACTCATGATTAAAATTAAGATATGTTTATTGAGGTTAGTTTTTTGTTTATTTCTAATGTTTTTTTACTAATGTTAGGTTTATTGTTAATTAATTGTATTGGCAAGAGAAAGTTGTGTGAATGTTTCACACCAGATTTTTTAATAAAATATTACGGGGGCATAAAAGCAAGCCACATCTTTCAAGTTTATTTTTTATTAAAATGTGAAATAATAATAAACATCTAGTATTAAATCTAGATAGATGCCTAAATATGAGAATACATACAGTAAAACCTCTCTAATTCGTCACTCTCTAATTCATCACCTTCTATAATTCGTCAGCTCTCCCCAGTTCAACCATTTTGTGTGTGTGTGTGTGTGTGTGTGTTTGTGTGTGTGTGTGTGTGCGTGCGTGTGTGTATCTGTGTGTCTGCGATACGTGTTTGCGCCGTAGTCACGTATCAACGCTGTTGATACGTTGTCATTGGTAAATCCGTAAAACCAAGAGCGTTTAAAAATGTCAATATAAATTTGCTTCCAGTAAAGTACCTATCACAAAATAGTGCATGGATGACGCAAGACCTTTTTAAACAGTGGTTTATAGAGTGTTTCGTTCCTCAAGTTAAGTGTCATCTGGAAAAAAACAATTTGCCTGAAAAAGCACTGCTGGTATTAGATAATGCCCCAGCTCACCCTGTTGAAGACCTTGAAATAGTTGATGGCAACATTAAAGCAATTTTCCTTCCGGAAAATACATCTTGTTTGATTCAACCAATGGATCAAGGCGTTATTGAAAGTTTAAAGCGGCATTATAGGAAAATATTTCTGCAGAGTTTGATATTTTCCGAAAATGAAACGCAGGTTCAAGAATTTTGGAAAAAGTGTACAATCAGAGATGCTATATATAACATATCACAAGCATGGCATAACATTTCGAAAACAACACTTAAGTCTTGTTGGAAAAATCTGTGGGCTGACCGAGAAGAAACTAGTAGCATCCGTTCTTACAATGAAACAAACAATGTCTTATCAGAATTAAAAGAAGTGTGCCAGAGTATACCTATGACTAAAAATATTACCGATGAGGAATTAGTTGAATGGATAGAGCAAGATCCTAACGAGCTTGGGTATGAGATTTTAAGTGACAAAGAAATTGTGGCCTACGTTCAAAACAAAGATTCACCTGTTGAGGAAGATAGCAACGAAGAATATGTTTCAAGCCCTGAAAATATTGGTACGTATCGAGAAATAGAAGGAATGCTGACGAAGTGCATCGAATGGTATGAGTGACAGAAAGAAGCAGAGTTATCAAAATTAATTGTAATACGACAAATTCGCCAGTTGGCTGTGGAAAAAGAAAAGAACTCGTTGGTACAAAAGAAGATAACCCACTTTTTCAAGAAATAAATTTGGCATTTTACATACATACATACATATTAGTGTAATTAAGTAACGTTTTCTAAATTTTAATGTGATTTTTTTGTAGTGTTAAGTGATACATAGTTAAAGATTCGTTTCATCGATTTTGCAAATGTATACTTTTTCGATTGTAATTTTATATTCGGTAACGTGTACTGTGTTTTGCGTTCTACAAATTAGAAAATGTAAGTACAACCATATACAGAATTTCTGAAGTAGTATAAAACTAGATACGTAGACTAATACAAATTTACTGTAGTTATAGGACTTATTGTGTTTATCGTTAATATAAGTTCAATTATGTAATTCGACTTTTATGGAACTAATATACGTACGAGTATGTTATTTATTAACCGTTCATAGCAAATTCCATAATTCGTCACTTTCTGTATTTCGTCACTCCTTCGGTCCCGAACGAGACGAATTAGAGAGGTTCCACTGTATTTAGTTAAAGTGGAAACTAGACTTAAAATTTAAGCAATTCTGTTGATTACCGGGACCTAACTCAAAATTATTTTTTTCAAAACTAATTTTTGGTATATATAATCGTAATCAAACCGGTCAAGACTTACGGTACCCAGTTATGGAACACATTTAGTTATTCAAGTATGAAAATAATTCATATTTTCATTCAAAATTCCTCCAAGCTCTATCAGCTGCAATCTGATTACAAACAACTACATTCACAACGATCTATCTACTTTAAGAGTTAAAGAAGACTTTTCAAAATTAAGTCAGCGTATGAAAAATGGCTTGAATCACACGATAATTATTTGACAATCAGTATACTGAACAACAATGGTACACTACTATTGAAAAAATGGTAGCATCCAACGGACTTATTTGTTCAATAAATTAAATTCTAACCTGTTTTTTACTTTCTCTTGCCTATATGAATATATTGTTTTCATGTCGATTTTTCGAAATCGAGTTTTCACCGGATCTACACGTTTTCAGACCCCCTGAACCCAAAAACCATGTTTATAGCGATTGGGCTGTGTGTGTGTGTGTGTGTGTGTGTGTGTGTGTGCGCGCGCGCGCGCGTGCGTGCGTGCGTGCGTGTGTGTGTGAGTGAGGGAGAGAGAACAGAATATCTCATTTTTCACTTTTTTGCGATTTTCTTAAAAACGACTCTTACGGTTTTTTAAAAATCGCCTCATTTACTAAATTTTTAATGCGTGTGAACAGAATATCTCAAGAACGGAACATTCTACGAAGTTGAAACTTGAGTTACATACCACTAGCCTACACTTACTACAAGCCTACTTACCCGACATGAACATTTTCATTAAAATCGGTCAACTGGAAGTAGTAGTTTTTTGTGTCATTTTTCACTTTATTGCGGTTTTCTCAAAAACGACACACACGCACGCGTGCGTGCGTGTGTGTCGTGAGTGAGTGAGGGAGAGAGAACAGAATATCTCATTTTTCACTTTTTTGCGATTTTCTTAAAAACGACTCTTACGGTTTTTTAAAAATCACCTCATTTACTGAATTTTTAATGTTCTACAAGATAGGGTAGGTGCAAAAATGTCTAATAAAAGTAGTAGAGAATTTAAAATTTCACAACTTTTATCTAAAAATTTTTTGCATAACGCTTAGTTTGGCGGTAGTTAGCAATTTTCTGTCTTTTTTTCCTCACGAAAACGTGTAAAAAATCTATTTAAAAAAATTTCAGCCTTAGCATGCATTTTACGACAAAAGTGTAAAATCAAATTTGTAGGAAATTGAAAGATCTATAACTTTTATTTAAAGCATTTTCTCTACAGAGTCTAGTTTAGCGTGAAAGAGTGTTTTCCGTATTTCTTCCGGCGGGCGCGCTGTTGTAAAAAGTACAACAGCGATGTTTTTTTGAATGCCAGTCAATACCCGAAAAAGTAGGAATACCGACTGCTATATTTATGCCTCCATACCCTTTTCCCCCACCATTCACCCGGAGGTCAATGTTTCCTGCGTCATGGTTTAGTTTTCAAAAGCTATTTAGTCAGAGCTGTTCGACCTTGTTGTACTTTTTACAACGCGCGCCTGCACTCATGTTACTCTTTGTCAAGTGACATATTTGTTGATTATTTTATATTTATAATTTTTTAAGCGTTATAGCCAACATGTCACGGATAATTGATATTCCTCGTGTTCTTCAAGAGTTGTCAGATGAAGATGATGGTGACTTTTCTGATAATAATGATTTTATTGAAAGTGACGATGACTTATGTGATGAAAACATAGAACAAGATAATCATTCGGATGACAGTGAAATTGAAGGTGGATAATGCGATCAAGATAATGATTTTATAACTGGTGATGAAGAATTTATACTTGGGAAGGACCAGATATTATCATTGACTACAACATGACCAAGGGTGGGGTGGATACGTGTGATAAGATATATGCAGCTAATTCTCTGTCTTGTGTTATCAGACGTTGGCCTCTAGCAATTTTTTTTACTAATTAATCTAACTAGCATAAATACCACAGTTATCCTTTCTTTCAATTATCGTGAAAATACTTCAAGAAGAAGGATTTTCCAGAAAAGTCTTGCCATGGATCTAATGAAACCACATCGGATCTAATGAAACCACATCTAACAGCTAGAGCTCTTATAAAGACTCTGCCTAAGGATATTTATTTGTACTTGGATACCGCCATGGACGTAAAGAATAAGCTACAACTTCAAATGAACCTCCTCCTAAGAAAAGAGGAATGTGCAGGCTTTATGGAAGACAAAAGAATTCTTCTGCTTCTATAAGTGTGATATGTGTTTCCATTTTATATACAAACAGCATGGAAAGAAGCAAGTAGTTTGTTTGAAGTGTAGTGAGGAAAATGGTGAACAGTAAGAACTCAAATGAATAGTAACAATGTAAAAATAATTTATATTATATAATTTTAGAGATAAAATTATGTATTTGGCGGTTATTTTTATGTGTAATCATTAAATATTTTTAATCATCCTCTGAAAAATTGTAGTTTAGTTTTCCGTGTGGTTTTTTCCTTTTCTAAAGTAAAATTAAACATAAAGTTTTAAAAACATATAAAATAAAATATAAAATTAAGTTTAAATGGTTTTAAGCTGATATATATATTCGTTTTATCAATAAAATAAATAAAATTACACTTAATAAAAACATAATAATTAATAATTACCGCAGTAAAACGTAATTTAAGAGATGTTGTAAAAAGTACAATGCGCGCCCGCTCGTATAACTGAAGTAGACGCGCCTGCCGAAAGGTTAAGCCTAACTGTGGTTGATTTTCATTTTGCGTCTTTCACTCATGATTAAAATAATTAGGTTATGTTTATTGAGGTTAGTTTTTTTTATTTCTAATGTTTTATTACTAATGTTAGGTTATATTGTTAATTATTTGCATTGGCAAGAGAAAGTTGTGTGAGTGTTTCACTCCAGATTTTTAAAAATTAGATTCATTATATTATGTAAACAGTAATTGTTCTTCTGTTGTAAAGGTACCTTCATTGGATCTTTACATGTTATTTTTTCTTTTAAATAATTTTATTTATTGTTCTCTAAAGAACAGACCAGTTGAGTTCAGCCTATTAAAAAATAAAATTTTCTAAGTTTACGCAGCTTTCGAATATTGACATTTTTGGCTTCGTGAATCGTGAAGATCAGATGAAATTAGGAAGTAGAAAATTGGAACTATTGCAATACTTTTCTCTCTACATTACACATAGCGTGAGAAAGTAAAAAGTAAAGAAAGAAGGTTTTTTTTTAATGACTGAATTGGGAAAAATTAAGGCCATTGAAAATTTTCTTAATTTCACCCAAGTTCGTGTAGATTGTTTCTTTTAAAGTTATTTTAATGCACCTTTTAGAGGTGCTTAAGAAAAACCAGATAATAAAATTACTCACAAGCTTCGTTATTATTAAAAAATTATATAGTGTATCATTTAGTTAATAATTAATTATGTATTATCTCTCTCAGGAAAAAATAATAATACGAAATAATTAGCTTAAATAACTATTGATAATAACCAATCATCAACTATAAAATATAAATTATTCGATCACTAATTTAAAACAACGCAACATTAAAAAAGTAATCAAATCTTAATTGAATCGGATTTATTTATACCATAAAAATAATTATTAGTGATACATTTTATTAATTGTATACCAATAAAAAAGCGATTACGATTAAATACCTAAATAGCACCAATATAAAAGGGACAACCCAAAATTTTGTTCACGTTGTAATTAGTGCGATGTAAAGAGCAATGAATCGAAAAGATGTCAAAAATAATTTTAACTTTCACCACCGCATTGCTCATCAGTGCTCATGGGAAGGCTTACCCAAGGTTTCAAAGTGATAAAAATAACCAAAATAACGATAACGGATATCAAAAAGCAACATATAACGAAAATTTAAACTCTGTTAGACTCTGTTGTAGTGGCACAAATTACATTGGATATCAAAGATATCCCAACAACAAATACGAGATTAGATTTAAAGACTACAAAAGCGGCTTAAATAACCAAAATAAGAATAACTATTCTCAGTATAATACCAACAATGGAAATTCAAATATAATTGTCTTGAGAAAGTACCAAAGTGACATAAATAATCAAAATAATAATAACTATATTCAGTCGAATTACCACCACGATAACCTCAACAGTGTCACCTTCGGAAACAATAAAAGTAAAACATATAACCAAAGTGAAAATAAACATCGCCATTCTCTTTTCCTCAACAAATACCTCAAGAGTATCGCCTTCGGTAACTATCAAAGCAATATAAATAATCAAAATAATAATAACTATATTCAATCTAATTACCGTAACGATTACCTCAACAGTGCCACTATCGGAAACTATAAAAGTAAAAGACATAACCAAAGTGAAAATAAACGTCGTCATTCTCTTTTCCTCAACAAATACCTCAAGAGCATCGCCTTCGGTAACTATCAAAGCAATACAAATAATCAAAATAATAATAACTATATTCAATCTAATTACCGTAACGATGACCTCAATAGTGCCACCTTCGGAAACAATAAAAGTAAAACATATAACCAAAGTGAAAATAAACATCGTCATTCTCTTTTCCTCAACAAATACCTCAAGAGCATCGCCTTCGGTAACTATCAAAACAATATAAATAATCAAAATATTAATAACTATATTCAATCTAATTACCGCCACGATGACCTCAATAGTGCCAGCTTCGGAAACAATAAAATTGAAACACAAAACCAAAGTAAAAATCAATATTTTCCACATTTTCTCAACAAAATTCGCAAAAGTACCGCCTCCGGAAGCTATCAAAGCAATATAAATAATCAAAATAATAATAACTATATTCAGTCTAATTACCGCCACGAAAACCTCAACAGTGTTACCTTCGGAAACAACAAAAGTAAAACATATAACCAAAGTGAAAATAAACGTCGTCATTCTCTTTTCCTCAACAAATACCTCAAGAGCATCGCCTTCGGTAACTATCAAAGCAATACAAATAATCAAAATAATAATAACTATATTCAATCTAATTACCGCCACGATGACCTCAATAGTGCCAGCTTCGGAAACAATAAAAGTGAAACACAAAACCAAAGTAAAAATCAATATTTTCCACATTTTCTCAACAAAATTCGCAAAAGTACCGCCTCCGGAAGCTATCAAAGCAATATAAATAATCAAAATAATAATAACTATATTCAGTCTAATTACCGCCACGAAAACCTCAACAGTGTCACCTTCGGAAACAATAAAAGTAAAACATATAACCAAAGTGAAAATAAACATCGTCATTCTCTTTTCCTCAACAAATACCTCAAAAGCATCGCCTTCGGTAACTATCAAAACAATATAAATAATCAAAATATTAATAACTATATTCAATCTAATTACCGTAACGATGACCTCAATAGTGCCAGCTTCGGAAACAATAAAAGTGAAACACATAACCAAAGTAAAAACCAATATTTTTCACTTTTTCTCAACAAAATTCGCAAAAGTACCGCCTCCGGAAGCTATCACAGCAGTATAAATAATCAAAATAATAACAACTATATTCAGCCTAATTACCGCCACGAAAACCTCAACAGTGTCACCTTCGGAAACAATAAAAGTAAAACATATAACCAAAGTGAAAATAAACATCGTCATTCTCTTTTCCTCAACAAATACCTCAAGAGCATCGCCTTCGGTAACTATCAAAACAATAAAAATAATAAAAATAATAATAACTATATTCAATCTAATTACCGCCACGATGACCTCAATAGTGCCAGCTTCGGAAACTATAAAAGTGAAACACAAAACCAAAGTAAAAATCAATATTTTCCACATTTTCTCAACAAAATTCGCAAAAGTACCGCCTCCGGAAGCTATCAAAGCAATATAAATAATCAAAATAATAATAACTATATTCAGTCTAATTACCGCCACGAAAACCTCAACAGTGTCACCTTCGGAAACAATAAAAGTAAAACATATAACCAAAGTGAAAATAAACATCGTCATTCTCGTTTCCTCAACAAATACCTCAAGAGCATCGCCTTCGGTAACTATCAAAACAATATAAATAATCAAAATAATAATAACTATATTCAATCTAATTACCGCCACGATGACCTCAATAGTGCCAGCTTCGAAAACAATAAAAGTGAAACACAAAACCAAAGTAAAAATCAATATTTTCCACATTTTCTCAACAAAATTCGCAAAAGTACAGCCTCCGGAAGCTTTCAAAGCAATATAAATAATCAAAATAAAAATAACTATATTCAGCCTAATTACCGCCACGAAAACCTCAACAGTGTCATCTTCGGAAACAACAAAAGTAAAATATATAACCAAAGTGAAAATAAACATCGACATTCTCTTTTCCTCAACAAATACCTCAAGAGAATCGCCTTCGGTAACTATCAAAACAATATAAATAATCAAAATATTAATAACTATATTCAATCTAATTACCGCCACGATGACCTCAATAGTGCCAGCTTCGGAAACTGTAAAAGTGAAACACAAAACCAAAGTAAAAATCAATATTTTCCACATTTTCTCAACAAAATTCGCAAAAGTACCGCCTCCGGAAGCTATCAAAGCAATATAAATAATCAAAATAATAATAACTATATTCAGTCTAACTACCGCCACGAAAACCTCAACAGTGTCACCTTCGAAAACAACAAAAGTAAAACATATAACCAAAGTGAAAATAAACGTCGTCATTCTCTTTTCCTCAACAAATACCTCAAGAGCATCGCCTTCGGTAACTATCAAAACAATACAAATAATCAAAATAATAATAACTATATTCAATCTAATTACCGTAACGATGACCTCAATAGTGCCAGCTTCGGAAACAATAAAAGTGAAACACAAAACCAAAGTAAAAACCAATATTTTTCACTTTTTCTCAACAAAATTCGCAAAAGTACCGCCTCCGGAAGCTATCACAGCAGTATAAATAATCAAAATAATAACAACTATATTCAGCCTAATTACCGCCACGAAAACCTCAACAGTGTCACCTTCGGAAACAATAAAAGTAAAACATATAACCAAAGTGAAAATAAACATCGGCATTCTCTTTTCCTCAACAAATACCTCAAGAGCATCGCCTTCGGGAACTATCAAAACAATAAAAATAATAATAACTATATTCAATCTAATTACCGCCACGATGACCTCAATAGTGCCAGCTTCGGAAACTATAAAAGTGAAACACAAAACCAAAGTAAAAATCAATATTTTCCACATTTTCTCAACAAAATTCGCAAAAGTACCGCCTCTGGAAGCTATCAAAGCAATATAAATAATCAAAATAATAATAACTATATTCAGTCTAATTACCGCCACGAAAACCTCAACAGTGTCACCTTCGGAAACAATAAAAGTAAAACATATAACCAAAGTGAAAATAAACATCGTCATTCTCGTTTCCTCAACAAATACCTCAAGAGCATCGCCTTCGGTAACTATCAAAACAATATAAATAATCAAAATAATAATAACTATATTCAATCTAATTACCGCCACGATGACCTCAATAGTGCCAGCTTCGAAAACAATAAAAGTGAAACACAAAACCAAAGTAAAAATCAATATTTTCCACATTTTCTCAACAAAATTCGCAAAAGTACAGCCTCCGGAAGCTTTCAAAGCAATATAAATAATCAAAATAATAATAACTATATTCAGCCTAATTACCGCCACGAAAACCTCAACAGTGTCATCTTCGGAAACAAAAAAAGTAAAATATATAACCAAAGTGAAAATAAACATCGACATTCTCTTTTCCTCAACAAATACCTCAAGAGAATCGCCTTCGGTAACTATCAAAGCAATATAAATAATCAAAATAATAATAACTATATTCAATGTAATTACCGCCACGATGACCTCAATAGTGCCACCTTCAGAAACAATAAAAGTGAAACACAAAACCAAAGTAAAAATCAATATTTTCCACATTTTCTCAACAAAATTCGCAAAAGTACAGCCTCCGGAAGCTATCAAAGCAATATAAATAATCAAAATAATAATAACTATATTCAGTCTAATTACCGCCACGAAAACCTCAACAGTGTCATCTTCGGAAACAACAAAAGTAAAACATATAACCAAAGTGAAAATAAACATCGTCATTCTCTTTTCCTCAACAAATACCTCAAGAGCATCGCCTTCGGTAACTATCAAAGCAATATAAATAATCAAAATAATAATAACTATATTCAATCTAATTACCGCCACGATGACCTCAATAGTGCCAGCTTCGGAAACAATAAAAGTGAAACACAAAACCAAATTACAAATCAATATTTTCCACTTTTTCTCAACAAAATTCGCAAAAGTACCGTCTTCGGAAGCTATCAAAGCAATATAAATAACCAAAATAATAATAACTATATTCAATCTAATTTCCGCCACGATAACCTCAACAGTGTCACCTTCGGAAACAATAAAAGTAATAGACATAAATAAAATAATAATAACTATCTTCAGTCTAATTAATTACTGTAAAGATAATTTCAAAAGTGTCACCTTTAGAAACTACCAAAATGATTTGAATAACCAAAATAATAACTATCTTCAATCTAATACCGACAACTCCGGCCAAAACAGCATTTAATTCAGAGGCTACCAAAGCGATATAATTAACCAAAATAACTGTATTTTATCTTGAATCTAACACCGATGTTCAAAATAAATAATCCTCGGCATTAATGCTAAGGAACAGAAATAATCCAAATAGTTGTACGCATAGCAATAATATTCTTAATTTCAATTAAACAACATGAAATTTTCTCTAAAGTGATTCAAAACTATACGGCAATCTCTTGGGATCTCATTATATAGCTAAAAATAAGAAAAAAAAGTTCATATTAACATATGCCTGAAAACGTTTAGTTAGTGAGTTACGGCTACCAAAAATTTCACTTAGAACTCTGTACCCTCGGTGAAGTAAGGCCGTATAAAAATGTTAAAGGTAGTTACAAAGATACCAATACGATTGTTTCATATGTTTTTAATCTGAAAAATTGAATAAAATCGGTTCCACAGCTGTAAATGCAATACTTTCAGAGATATCTTACATAAAACACAAGAATTGGAGCAAAGAAATAACACATTTTTGTGTTTAACGTAAGATTACTTCCATAAATGGTAAATAAAGGTGTATTTTTTCTTTAATTAATTTGTAGAAAATTTAATTCTGAAAGATTCACGTGAATTACTCAAGAAAAAAATGAATAACAGATATTGAAATTTCGCTTTATTTAAAATGAAAACA
Organism: Catonia carolina; assembly: GCA_035578175.1. Lineage (NCBI taxonomy): Eukaryota > Metazoa > Arthropoda > Insecta > Hemiptera > Achilidae > Catonia > Catonia carolina. The sequence goes on from JAQMRL010000007.1 coordinate 59,299,140, forward strand.
GCCGCACATAAAACGCACATTCTTAACTGCATAAATATTAGGTCGGGAGTAACAGCTGATCATTATCAGCTGTTAATCCCAACCTTCATATTAGTTAATATTTTATAAAAAAATTAGTAAACCAGGCGATTTTAAAAAAAAATCGTAGGACCAGTTTTTGAGAAAATCGCAAAGAAGTGAAAAATTACACGAATAAACTACTACTTCCGGTTGACCGATCTTGATGAAAATGTTCGTGTCGGGTTCGGTAGTGGTATGTAACTTAATTTTTAAGTTTGAAGTTCGTACGATGTTCCGTTTTTGAGATATTCTGTTCACACACACACAGACCAATCGCTAAAAACATGTTTTTTGGGTTCAGGGGGCCTGAAAACGTGCAGATCCGGTGAAAACTCGATATCAAAAAATCGCCATGAAAACAATACTTTCGTTCCTATATATTTATATAGGCAAGAGAAAGTAAAAATAATAGAATTTAAAAACATACAGCTGTAAAACCTTACAATTTAGCTGCGTACATTTTTTTCTTATTATTCAAATTTAATGTCATCTGATTTTTAAGATTGAAATAAGTATATAACTAACAAATTTTTTAAAAACTCGTGATTATTGTAAAGCAAAAAAATGTCTAATTCAGTTACATTTGTGGAAATGTATTGACTTGTACAAAATATATTTCATTACTCCTCTTAAATTTTTTAATTTTTTATAGTTTTGTACAATTATTCCTTTTCTTTTACCACTCAATTTTTGTACTTTCCGTGTATAAATGGCTTTTCATGGAACGTGCGAGCCTCTACCGAGAGTTTCATAGCCACTCCGTGCAGGGGTTTTCCTTGACGAGGTAGCATCCTTCTACTGTCGTCATGTACAATTACTATACTGCATTGCACTATAGTAGAGTTAATGGGAGATGGCAAGATGGTTTTAACTGAAAATTTCGATTTTGGGTTTTTTATGTTTTTCATTAGTTTAGGCCTAGATCTACCAGAAAAATATTAAATTACGTCAAAAAAATAATTTTTTTATGAAAAAATTAAGTTTTTATCAAGTTTACACAGAAAAATTATCATGTTCCAAAGAACAAATATTATTGACACTTTTATACTGGTCGTTTTAGTGCAAAGAGATTTTAAAATATCTATAAAATATAAATAGCCTACATATTTTAAAATATATAGAGAGTTTTTAAAATATCTGCATCACTGTTTTTTGTATTCTCAGCTATTGGTGCAGCTTTCTGACCAACTGTTGATGGGAAATATACTTGCTTTTGTACATTTTGTTTTTAATTTTTGTGCCTTCTTGTTTCTTGCGTTTTCCCGTAAATTTAGATTTTTAACACTAGGTACATTTTCTCAGAAACCAATAAACCTACTAGCCTAAAACTTTTACCAGTTAATTATCTTGTATATCCACATATACCGATATTTTTATGACTTTCTCAGGTTCTACAAAAATTAGTAATACGCAAAAAACGTAGAAAACAATTTGTAAAAATTTTATGTTATTCGTAATATTTTTAAAAAATGGTATGGTCCGAAGATTAAATTGAAAAAATTTCAGTAGTTCGAGAAGAAACCCGACACCTATGGTGTGTAAAGTTTAATTTTCCTATTTTTTACCAATTCTATGAAAAACGTACCTAAAAATAGCAAATTTAACATTGGCTGAACACAAAGTACAGTCTTCTCTTAAGAGTGAACGTAAACAACCTTTGTGAAATTACGGACAGGAAATTTCTATGACTAATCTCAACAAATTGTTTTTAACATCTATAAAATAAACAAAACAACACCAAATCGATGCGACTATAGTATTGTATTAGTGTTATTTAAGGGGAGATTGTACTATGTATCCCGCCAATGTTACATTTGCTACTTTTAGGTACATTTTTCATAGCATTGGTAAAAGATAGGGAAATTAAACTTTTCACACTATAGGTGTCGGGTTTCTTCTCAAGCTACTGATATTTTTCCAATTTAAACTTTGGACCATACCGTTTTTTACTTTCTCTTGCCTATATGAATATATAGGAAGGAAAGTATTGTTTTCATGTCGATTTTTCGAAATCGAGTTTTCACCGGATCTATACGTTTTCAGACCCCCTGAACCCAAAAAACATGTTTTTAGCGATTGGTCTGTGTGTGTGTCTGTGTGTGTGTGTGTGTGTGTGTGTGTGTGTGTGTGTGTGTGTGTGTGTGTGTGTGTGTGTGTGTGTGTGTGTGTGTGTGTGTGTGTGTGTGTGTGTGTGAACAGAATATCTCAAGAACGGAACATCGTACGAACTTGAAACTTGAAACTTAAGTTACATACCACTACCGGACCCGACACGAACATTTTCATCAAAATCGGTCAACCGGAAGTAGTATATTCGTATAATTTTTCACTTTTTTGCGATTTTCTCAAAAACTAGTCCTACGATTTTTTTAAAAATCGCCTGGTTTACTACATTTTTTATGCTCTACAATAGGTAGGCGCCATGTTTGCTGAAATTCTGCGTGAGGCTGTTTTTACGCAAAAACTTTTTCTTTTTAAGATTGCGGTTTTAATATGCATTTTAGCGCAAAACGTTATATAATAAAAGTTGTAGAGATTGTAAAATTCTACAACTTTTATTTCAAACAATTTTTTGTATAACGCTTATTTTAGCGGCAATTTGCAATTTTCTGTTTTTTTCTCACGAAAATGTGTGAAAAATTGATTTTTTTAAGATTTCGACCTTAGTATGCATTTTACGACAAAAGTGTATATAATTAAATTTATAGGAAATTAAAAGATCTACAACTTTTATTTAAAGCATTTTTCTCTACAGAGCCTAGTTTAGAGAGAAAGAGTGATTTTCCGTATTTCTAAGCCAAACTGAGGTTGATTTTCATTTTGCATCATTCACTCATGATTAAAATAAGGTTATGTTTTTGAGGTTAGTTTTCTGTTTATTTCTAATATTTTATTATTAATGTTAGGTTTATTATTAATTATTTGCATTGGCAAGAGAAAGTTGTGTGAGTGTTTCACACCAGATTTTTTAAAAAATAACGAGTAACATAACATTTTTACAAATTGATTTCTACGTTTTTTGCGTATTACTAATTTTTGGAGCACCTGAGGAAGTCATAAAATGTCGGTATATGTGGATATACAAGATAATTAACTGGTAAAAGTTTTAGGCTAGTAGGTTTATTGGTTTCTGAGAAAAATGTACCTAGTGTTAAAAATCTAAATTTACGGGAAAACGCAAGAAACGAGAAAGCACAAATCAAAAACAAAATTTACACAAAAAGTAAATTTTCCGTCAACAGTAGTTTAGAAAGCTGAACCAACAGCTGAGAATACAAAAAAAACAGCGATGCAGATATTTTAAAAACTAAAATTCTCTTTACACTAAAACGATCAGTATAAAATTGTGAAAAATATTCGTTCTTGGTAAAATAATAATTTTTCTGTGTAAACTTGATAAAAACTTAATTTTTTCGTAAAAAAAATACTTTTTTTGACGTAATTTAATGTTTCTCTGACATATCTAGAAAAAAACATAAAAAATCAAAATCGAAATTTGGGGTTTAAACCATCGTGCCATCTCCCCTTACGACGAAACCTTCTAAAAAATTTTTCAAGTTTTGTGGTCGTGTTGGTATTTCATTAAAAATGTAGCCTTACGTGTAATAACACAGTGCACAGTTTTTTTAGGTTAATAGTAGTATATACTAACGGGTGATTCAAAAAGAGCGCCGGTTTTTAAACGGCTGGTGAATATTTGTTTATCGGTTGGCAACATTGTTAGACCTCATTTCTATTTCGGAGAACATTCCGATTGACGATTCAGTTGTAGTTTCTCTTGTTCGCAGTGTAGTACTCTCGCAGTCTGTGTCTAACCATGGAGAAGTTTACTATTGCACAACGAGTGTTAATCGTCAAAACATTTTACCAGAGTGGAGAGAGATATGCGGCTACTGTCAGGCGACTTCGCGGTACTCTAGGACATAATGAAGCACCGAATGAATCAACAGTTCGCAGGCTCATGAAAAAGATTTTTGAGACGGGTTCAACAGTCGACCTTAAAAGTTCTGGACGTCGTCGTTCTGGCCGAACTGAGCAGAACGTTGCGTTGGTTCGTGACAGTGTGGCTGTTAGCCCAGCAAAATCAATACGTCGCCGTTCTCAACAATTGGGTTTACGATGTTCTTCTGTACGGAGAATTCTTCGGTACGATCTCCAATATCACCCGTATAAAATTCAGTTTCTGCACGAGAAACAATGTTGTTGCTCCGTGAACGGTTCCAGGATCGCATCATTTCTCGTAATTCCGACCATCAATGGCCACCAAGGTCGTGTGACTTGACGCCTTGTGACTTTTATCTTTGGGGTCATCTGAAGTCATTGGTGTATGCCAATAAACCCCGAAACATCAATGACTTGAAGGAGGAAATTCGACGGGTTATCGGGCGAATGGAAGTCGAAACTTGTCGTGCAGTAATATCCAATTTCATGGACAGAGTTGATGCGTGCCAGCGCAGTAGAGGAAGACACATGCATGACATCATTTTTCATACATGAAATCGGAAGGTAAGATGAACTTGTTGATGTATTTATTTTCAGTTTTTCAATAAAATAAATCTCTTAATTTGATATATCAAAACCGGCGCTCTTTTTGAATCACCCTATATTTGTAAACGCAAAATTAATTAATTATACGTAACATAAAAAATTACAATATGGCTGACGTACACAAACATAAACGTGGTAAGCCGTTAAAAAGTGGAGAGAGAGTAGTTCAAAATGGTAAAAATATTAATTCATATTAATATTTGATATTTTTTTATATACCTGCTGTTAATTCTTTTTTAAGTATAGGCTATTATATTACATTTTTCATGTGGTCATGCAAAAGTATTTTACAAACAAAATGTAATGGCTTCAGCGGATCGCGCGAAGAATAAGACCTATATCCGAACTAACGTGCATTCCTTTACTCTATTCTGTCGTGGAATAGCGTATAAAGAATAACTGAGGGTAGTTTTCATATACACTAGATGTTATAACAAAGAATTTCAAAACTTTTGATTATTGAAAGATGAGTGTTTGCTGTGTTACTACACAGCAAGATCTGTGTTAGGAGATTTTAGTCGTAACTATAGTTTTTATCTTCTGATTCGTTTACTTTTGACTGTTAGGACGTATTTAAGTATTTTAATCTGTTGCCTATTGAAATTAAAAATAGCTTAAACATGTTAATATTTTCAAGAAAAGTTAAAGATTGGCTCAATGACATCACTGATGTTGATTCACTTGTAAGAATTGTTGGTTAGTGTTGATGTTTTACCGTTGTTGACTTGCATTGCTTGGCATTCAGTCCTTTTAGGAATTTACTGATCTTGGTAAATAATATAACATTAATAACTGATTTTAGTGTTAGTCACGTACAGGTGAATATCTGCTCTGAATACTGATGCTTGGTTAATATTGCTGTTAAAAAAATATATACAGTTAAGCCGTTCTTAGTTTGCTCCTACTGTCAACAAACAAAAGCCAGCTACTACAGGGTGCACGCTAGAGTCTGCGACTTTACGGATGTTGTATTCCTATTAAGTTAACTATTTTTTAAATTATAAGTACCTAAAGTACTAAAAACATCAGTCATTATATGATGTAGGCCCAAAAATTTCATTAAAAAAAATACCTTTAAAAGTATTTTGTATTTAAATACTTTTGAAAGTATTTTGTTGTTACTTTTTAATCAGCGTGTACACATTTTGATACAATGCGCATGCTCAGTGACGTCATTATTTGTTTACATTAGGAGCAAACTAAGAGAGGCTGGACTATATTTAACATGCGCTGTAGCTGCCGCTACAATTTGAACTGTCATTTGTAGTGAATGACGACATTGATTTGTAATTCATTTGTAAACTTGTTTTTATGTATTTTTTTTTTTTATATAACCACCGTTTACTTGAGTTGGTGGTTATTTATTCCTAGTAGATAAGATATGATTTTGTATTTGTATAAAGTTGAATAAATAAATATTATTATTATTATTATATTTAAATTGGGCCTATTCCTTTATTTCACTTGTGTTGTCTTGGGTTCGAATCCCATTCAGGCAAGGCATTTTTTCATACGTTACAAAAAATCATTTCATCATTCACCGTCTGCATTAGCAGTAATTGCAGAACAGTCGGACGTTAAACAAAAAAAAAAAAAAAAAAAAAAAAAAAAAAAAATTTATTTCACATCACATCATGTGTAATTTTAAATTCGTCTCGTGTAAACGCATCTTTACTATTATGACTGATTACTCCCACTCAGTATAATTAATTGTAGATATTGTTTGCATGTTTATTAATACACATAAAAAAATACACATTAAAAATTATAGTTGGTTGTTTGCTTTGCACGTGTGTTTAGGTCATCAGCCGAAAAGCTGGTTTGAACCTGTAGAGGTTTTACTAAGTAAAACGAGGAGTGAGGTGGTTTTACTTTGCCTTCCTCACTGAATGGAAAAGTATGCTTATCAACATGCCGGGCCCTCTGAAAAGCACATATTTCCACTCTGCAAATGACACCTTCACTTCATTCACCATAGGGTCTGGCTGTATAATGAAATTCATAACTTTCAGAAGAGATAACTCTGACTAGTGTCTTTTACACCTCTACCTCTTCTGTTCTTAAATGATTCAGTCATTTAATTGGCTGACCATGTGATAAGAAACAGAACTATTTATTTTAGCCCTGCAATGAACAGATTGAGAGTAAATAATTTGAGACTCTCCGCCTGTCTGTTATGGGCAGTGCTTTGCACGTGTTCTGTTGAATACATACTTTGGAATTGGCTCCTATTATTTCTACTGAGGAAAGAGCTATACGTTTCCTTCAAGAGAAAGAAATATTGGATAATCCGCGCATTTGTTTAAATGGATACGATATGATACTGAACACCACTGGCCAGGATCGTTGGGTGTGTAATAAAACAATCTGCAGAATTAGTAAACCTCTAAAAAGCGACACATTTCTCGTTATACGAAGTTGGACAATCGAACAATAATTCTTTTTTTACAGTTGGTGCAGAGTATGCATAAATTAATTAGTGCGAAGATGTAATCTTTAATAAATTAGCGTTATTTTCTTTATTTTTAAATTTTAATGTTATGTAATTGTTTGATCTTAATTGTTTTTTAATATGCAAAATAAAGTTAGTAAATAATTTGTGAAACTTGTAAAGGAATAAAGGAAAAAACAACCAAAAATAGATAAAAATGAAAACAACCGAAAATTAAAGAAACAATCGATTGCTGGTCGAACAGTAAAGGTGCATTCACACGATCTTTTGATGATATGAAATAACGGAATAGGTCTTTAACATTTTCTGATGATGGTTGTCCCAAGAGGATTTCCTGTGAATGAGAGAGCAAACAGGTTGTGTATTCCCCCCCCCCCTGGTTGGTTGACCTGGCTCCAACTCACTCTCAAAACTTTTATTAATTTAAGTTATTTTAAGGGGGTAGTCAACTCAAGAAGATGATATTTTTAAATTTCGATTGTTTTTTGCATTTATTTGAAGTTTAAAATTTTCTGAATCACAACATTTGTTTACTTTGTTCGTTGAAAAAAGTTATAAAAACATGTGTTTAAAATAAAGCTCACTAGCAAGGCGAGTGAAATTATTCCTTCAACTTTCGAGTTCAACTTCAAGTTTTCCGGGAATGTGGTTTTTACATGATTGTACATTCTTGGGAATTAAATATCTTGGTTAGTATTGGAGATATTTGGATGATGTTTTTTTTCAAATGGTCGTACAATCTTGCTCTATTATCTGTGGAATGATTATTACAAAATCCTTAATAGGGATTTAGTTAAAAAAAACTGTGAAGAAATAAAAAAAATGTTTTTGAAAATATGGTTTTTCTTCAATAAATTTCTTGTAAGAAAAACCATACAAAGCGCATACAACAGATAATAGAGAGCAATTTTCTGTACTTTGTAGCATAAAAATCATGTTGATATCTTTCTTGGTTCCTGAGATATTTGATTCTCCGTAAAAGCCCGCTTTTCCAACTTCACCCTTATATTAGGGGCTGTAATTAATTTTTTGGCTTAGTTCAAATGGTCATTACTAGTAAATTACTCTTTCATTTAAAATAAATAATGATAAATTATAGCCAGAAACTTTGATTTTCATTTTCTGGGTTGACTGCCCCCTTAAGTTTTAATTAAAATGACAAATGCCAATCACAAATTTACGTATACAAGAGTTCTTCGGAACGGCCTTCGGGTTTACAACTTTACGCAACCTATCGGAATGATGGTGGGGTGGGGTGGGAGAAATGCCAGCAAACCAATTACGATTAACGTTCTTTTAATTCAGAATTAGGTTTGGAAATCTAAACCGCAATAACGGCAGGTGCAATTTTAAGGTATAAATATCCTTGATTTTTTACTTGAGATTTAAAAGAGACAAAAGGAACAAACACGATTTTTACTTTCTCTTGCCTATACGAGGTGTAGCTATTAAATAACGAGACTGACGTTGTAAAAATTTTAATTTTAATTTTATACACAATCACTTATTGTCACCTTCAATATACACAAATTAAAGTTGTTAGTAGTTTAACATTTCTGTTGTGTATTCTGTATTATAATTTTGTGTAGTTTCTCAGTAGTAAAAAATTCAAATTTTATAAAGATATACATATTTGTCCGCCTAATTCTGTTGCAATGCATCACAATATTCATAACAAAACGATTAAAGTATCATTTTTACTTTCTCTTGCCTATATGAATATAGGCTATAGGAAGAAAAGTATGTTTTCACGTTGATTTTTCGAAATCGAGTTTTCACCGGATCTACACGTTTTCAGGCCTTCTGAACCCAAAAAACATGTTTTCAGCGATTGGTCTGTGTGTGTGTCTGTGTGTCTGTGTGTGTGAACAGAATATCTCAAGAACGGAACATCGTACGAACTTGAAACTTTAGTTACATACCACTACCGGACCCGACACGAACATTTTCATCAAAATCGGTCAACAGGAAGTAGTAGTTTATTCGTGTAATTTTTCACTTTTTTGCGGTTTCTCAAAAACTGGTCCTACGATTTTTTTTAAAATCGCCTGGTTTACTCATTTTTTTATGCGCTACAAGACAGGGTAGGCACCATGTTTGTCTAAATTCTCGGTGAGGCTGTTTTTACGTAAAACAATTGGTTTTTTTAAGATAACGGCTTTAAAATGCATTTAAACGTACAAATGTATATGATAAGAGTTGTATAAAATTTAAAATTCTACAACTTTTATTTAGAAATTTTTTTTGTATAACGCTTAGTTTAGCGGTAATTAGCGATTTTCTGCTTTTTCTCACGAAAACGTGAAAAATTGATTTTTTTAAGATTTCGGCCTTACTTTACGACAAAAGAGTATATAAAAAAATTTACAGATAATTAAGAGATCTACAACTTTTATTTAGGCATTTTTCTCTACAGAGCCTAGTTTAACGTGAAAGTGTGATTTTCCGTTTTTTTTTAACCCAAATTGAGTTCGATTTTCATTTTGCGTCATTCACTCATGATTAAAATAAGGTTATGTTTTTGAGGTTAGTTTTTTGTTTATTTCTAATATTTTATTAATAATGTTAGGTTTATTGTTAGTTATTTGTATTGGCAAGAGAAAGTTGTGTGAGTGTTTCACACCAGATTTTTACTTTCTCTTGCCTATATGAATATATAGGAAGGAAAGTATTGTTTTCATGTCGATTTTTCGAAATCGAGTTTTCACCGGATCTATACGTTTTCAGACCCCCTGAACCCAAAAAACATGTTTTTAGCGATTGGTCTGTGTGTGTGTGTGTGTTCGTGCGTGCGCGCGCGCGCGCACGCGCGCGTGTGTGAACAGAATATCTCAAGAACGGAACATTGTACGAACTTGAAACTTAAAACTTAAGTTACATACTACTACCGGACCCAACACGAACATTTTCATCAAAATCGGTCAACCGGAAGTAGTAGTTTATTCGCATAATTTTTCACTTTTTTGCGATTTTCACAAAAACTGGTCCTACGAATTTTTTTTAAATCGCCCGGTTTACTACATTTTTTATGCTCTACAAGATAGGGTAGACGTCATGTTTGCTGAAATTCTTCGTGAGGCTGTTTTTACGTAAAAACATTTTCTTTTTAAGATTGCGGCCTTAATATGCATTTTAGCGCAAAACGTTATATAATAAAAGTTGTAGAGAATGTAAAATTCTACATTTATTTTTTTGGAACATTTTTTTTGTATAACGCTTAGTTTAGCGGTAATTAGCAATTTTCTGTTTTTTACTTTCTCTTGCCTATATGAATATATAGGAAGGAAAGTATTGTTTTCATGTCGATTTTTCGAAATCGAGTTTTCACCGGATCTATACGTTTTCAGACCCCCTGAACCCAAAAAAACATGTTTTTAGCGATTGGTCTGTGTGTGTGTCTGTGTGTGTGTGTGTGTCTGTGTGTGTGTGTGTGTGTCTGTGTGTGTGTGTGTGTGTGTCTGTGTGTGTGTGTGTGTGTGTGTGTGTCTGTGTGTGAACAGAATATCTCAAGAACGGAACGTCGTACGAACTTGAAACTTGAAACTTAAGTTACATACCACTACCGGACGCGACACGAACATTTTCATCAAAATCGGTCAACCGGAAGTAGTAGTTTATTCGTATAATTTTTCAGTTTTTTGCGATTTTCTCAAAAACTGGTCCTACGATTTTTTTTAAAATCGCCTATTTTACTCAATTTTTTATTCTCTACAAGATAGGGTAGGCGCCATGTTTGCTGCGGCCGCATTGGCGCAGTTGGTAACGTGCTCGCCTCTCATCATGCGGTCTTGGGTTCGAATCCCATTCAGGCATGGCATTTTTTCATACGTTACAAACTATCATTTCATCCTTCACCGTCTGCATTAGCAGTAACTGCAGAACAGTCGGACGTTAAACCAAAAAAAAAAAAAAAAAAAAAAAAAAAAAGCCATGTTTGCTGAAATTCTCGGTGAGGCTGTTATCACGTAAAAACGTTGTTTTTTTAAGATTACGGCTTTAATATAAATTTTAGCGCAAAACCTTATATAATAAAAGTTGTAGAGGATTTAAAAACCTACAACTTTGTTTTCAAACATTTTTTTGTATAACGCTTAGTTTAGCGGTAATTTGGGATTTTCTGTTTTTTTTCTCACGAAAACGTGAGAAAAATCGATTTTTTTAACATTTCGGCCTTAGTATGCATTTTACGACAAAAGTGTATATAATTAAATTTATAGAAAATTAAAAAATCTACAACTTTTATTTAAAGCATTTTTCTCTACAGAGCCTAGTTTAGAGAGAAAGAGTGATTTTCCGTATTTCTAAGCCAAACTGAGGTTGATTTTAATTTTGCGTCTTTCACTCATGATTAAAATTAGGTTATGTTTGTTGAGGTTAGTTTTTTGTTTATTTCTTATGTTTTATTACTAATGTTAGGTTTATTGTTAATTATTTGCACTGGCAAGAGAAAGTTGTGTGAGTGTTTCACACCAGATTTTTTCTCACGAAAACGTGTGAAAGGTTAATTTTTTTTAAAAAATTTTTACGACAAAAATGTATAAAATAAAATTTATAGGAAATTAATAGGATCTACAATAATAGAATAATAGTAATAATTATAATAATAATATAATAATAATATTATTATAATAATAGTAATAATTATATTAATAGGATCTTTGATAGGATCTACAACTTTTAGTTTAAGCATTTTTTTGTACAGTGCCTAGTTTAGCGTGAATGAGCGATTTTCCGTATTTTTAAGCCAAACTGAGGTCTATTTTTATTTTGCGTCTTTCACTAATGTTTTTCGGGGTTAGTTTTTGTTCATTTCTAATGTTTTATTACTAATGTTAGGTTTATTGTTAATTATTTGCACTGGCAAGAGAAAGTTGTGTGAGTGTTTCACACCAGATTTTTTCTCACGAAAACGTGTGAAAGGTTAATTTTTTTTTAAGATTTCTGCCTTAGAATGCATTTTACGACAAAAATGTATAAAATAAAATTTATAGGAAATTAATAGGATCTACAATAATAGAATAATAGTAATAATTATAATAATAATATAATAATAATATTATTATAATAATAGTAATAATTATATTAATAGGATCTTTGATAGGATCTACAACTTTTAGTTTAAGCATTTTTTTGTACAGTGCCTAGTTTAGCGTGAATGAGCGATTTTCCGTATTTTTAAGCCAAACTGAGGTCTATTTTTATTTTGCGTCTTTCACTAATGTTTTTCGGGGTTAGTTTTTGTTCATTTCTAATGTTTTATTACTAATGTTAGGTTTATTGTTAATTATTTGCATTGGCAAGAGAAAGTTGTGTGAGTGTTTCACACCTGATTTTTTTGTAATAGAATGACATTGGTTCTTCTTGTTCTAAGGTACAGATATATTGACAGTAGTAAAAACAATAACGGTAAGTCGTAATAATCAAAACGGCGAATGACAAGGGATTACTGTTTTGGGAAAGTGTCTGTCCGATTATTATGTTCAATTAAAGTCGAGTAAATAAATTATAATTGCACACGAATTAAAGTAGTGTAAATTATGGACTACATCAGTAATATTACCGATTTTAAATGTATACATTATCCGAAACAATACAAATTAAATATCGGACATAAATTTAACAAAATCAATTATTTAAATATAACATAAATAAAATTCGTATCATGATGAAATATTTTTATTGGAGTTGAACAGTGAAGTTATTTTCATTTGAATTTTTTTATGGGGTTGTGTCATAACGCTATGACGCTAAGTGATAATTTAGATTTCTGGTGAAGTTCTTTATAACGTTATCGCTAAAGTTATCCAGCTCGTCACGCGAAACAGTGATTCCAGCGTCGAGCCAATCAACGTTTTGTTATACGTAGGCTATTACTAATACTATTGTTACTATTATTTTGTTTTCTTTTTCTTTGTAATTTTATTATTAAATATATATTATTTAATTGAAAAACTGTCCCTGCTATTTAACCATTTATTTTAATGTTATTACCTTTTTCTCCGCAATTTTATTTCATACTTTTCACGGTTTAATTCAATTCAAGAGTAACTAATTTCCTTCAAAATTAAATGGTACTGCAGACCGCATTAACTCCCTCGATAATCTTTAATCAGTACTATATATATCACCTATTTCATTACTGGTTTTGTTGTTACGGAATATACACATAGGAAGGAAAGTATTGTTTTCATGTCAATTTTTCGAAATCGAGTTTTCACCGGATCTACACGTTTTCAGACCCCCTGAACCCAAAAAACATGTTTTTAGCGATTGGTCTGTGTGTGTGTGTGTGTGTGTGTGTGTGTGTGTGTGAACAGAATATCTCAAGAACGGAACGTCGTACGAACTTGAAACTTGATACTTAAGTTACATACTACTACCGGACCCGACACGAACATTTTCATCAAAATCGGTCAACCGGAAGTAGTAGTTTATTCGTGTAATTTTTTACTTTTTTGCAATTTTCTCAAAAACTGGTCCTACGATTTTTTTTAAAATCACCTGGTTTACTAAATTTTTTATGCTCTACAAGATAGGGTAGGCGCCATGTTTGTTGAAATTCTCGGTGAGGAGTTTTTCACGTAAAAAACTTGCGGTGTTAATATGCATTTTAGCGCAAAAATGTGTACAATTTAAGTTGTTGAAAATTTAAAAATCTACAACGTTTATTTCAAACATTTTTTGGTATAACGCTTAGTTCAGCGGTAATTAGCAATTTTTACTTTCTCTTGCCTATATGAATATATAGGAAGGAAAGTATTGTTTTCATGTCGATTTTTCGAAATCCAGTTTTCACCGGATCTATACGTTTTCAGACCCCCTGAACCCAAAAAATATGTTTTTAGCGATTGGTCTGTGTGTGTGTCTGTGTGTGAGTGTGTGTGTGAACAGAATATCTCAAGAACGGAACATCGTACGAACTTGAAACTTGAAACTTAAGTTACATACCACTACCGAACCCGACACGAACATTTTCATCAAAATCGGTCAACCGGAAGTAGTAGTTTATTCGTGTAATTTTTTACTTTTTTGCAATTTTCTCAAAAACTGGTCCTACGATTTTTTTTAAAATCACCTGGTTTACTAAATTTTTTATGCTCTACAAGATAGGGTAGGCGCCATGTTTGTTGAAATTCTCGGTGAGGAGTTTTTCACGTAAAAAAATTGCGGTGTTAATATGCATTTTAGCGCAAAAATGTGTACAATTTAAGTTGTTGAAATGTAAAAATCTACAACTTTTATTTCAAACATTTTTTGGTATAACGCTTAGTTCAGCGGTAATTAGCAATTTTTACTTTCTCTTGCCTATATGAATATATAGGAAGGAAAGTATTGTTTTCATGTCGATTTTTCGAAATCCAGTTTTCACCAGATCTATACGTTTTCAGACCCCCTGAACCCAAAAAATATGTTTTTAGCGATTGGTCTGTGTGTGTGTCTGTGTGTGAGTGTGTGTGTGAACAGAATATCTCAAGAATGGAACATCGTACGAACTTGAAACTTGAAACTTAAGTTACATACCACTACCGGACCCGACACGAACATTTTCATCAAAATCGGTTAACCGGAAGTAGTAGTTTATTCGTATAATTTTTCACTTTTTTGCGATTTTCTCAAAAACTGGTCCTACAATTTTTTTTAAAATCACCTGGTTTACTAAATTTTTTATGGTCTACAAGATAGGGTAGGTGCCATGTTTGCTGAAATTCTGCGTGAGGCTGTTTTTACGTAAAAACATTTTCTTTTTAAGATTGCGGCTTTAATATACATTTTCGCGCAAAAATTTATATAATAAAAATTGTAGAAAATGTAAAATTCTACAACTTTTGTTTCAAACATTTTTTTGTATAACGCTTAGTTTAGCGGTAATTAGCGATTTTCTATTTTTTTCTCACGAAAACGTGTGAAAAATCTATTTTTTAAAGATTTCGGCTTTAGTACGCATTTTAAGACAAAAGTGTATGTAATAAAATTTATAGAAAATTAAGAGATCTACAACTTTTAATTAGAGCATTTTTCTCTACAGAGTCTAGTTTGGCGTCAAAGTGTGATTTTCCGTTTTTTTAAGCCAAACTGATTTAGATTTTCATTTTGTGTCTTTCACTCATGATTAAAATAAGGTTATGTTTTTGAGGTTAGTTTTTTGTTTATTTCTAATATTTTATTATTAATGTTAGGTTTATTGTTAATTATTTGCATTGGCAAGAGAAAGTTGTGTGAGTGTTTCACACCAGATTTTTTGTTTTTTTCTTACGAAAAGTGTAAACAATCAATTTTTTAAGATTTCGGCCTTAGTTTGCGTTTAACGACAAAAGTGTGTATAAATTTATAAAATTAAATTTATAGGAAATTAAAAGATCTACAACTTTTATTTGTAGCATTTTTCTCTACAGAGCCTAGTTTAGCGTGAAAGGGCGATTTTCCGTATTTTTAAGCCAAACTGAGGTTGATTTTCATTTTGCGTCTTTCACTCATGTTTAAAATAAGGTTATGTTTATTGAGGTTGGTTTTTTGTTTATTTATAATGTTAGGTTTATTGTTAATTATTTGCATTGGCAAGAGAAAGTTGTGTGAGTGTTTCACACCAGATTTTTATTTTTTAAATGATAAAAAATCCCCAATAAATTTATTTCAAATTGACGAAGATGTACAAAGTTAATACAATTGGGCAGTTTCAGTGTGGTAGATAAAAATATTATTCGGGGTCATCGGTTTTGACATTAAGTACTAATACCTCTATTTCTTCGAAGTGTAAACCTCTCTTAAGGGGCGTACTATTACTCCTATCTAACCCATGTTAAATTCACTTCTTTTTACTTTCTCTTGCCTATATGAATATATAGGAAGGAAAGTATTGTTTTCATGTCGATTTTTCGAAATCCAGTTTTCACCGGATCTATACGTTTTCAGACCCCCTGAACCCAAAAAACATGTTTTTAGCGATTGGTCTGTGTGTGTGTCTGTGTGTGTGTGTGTGTGTGTGTCTGTGTGTGTGTGTGTGTGTGTCTGTGTGTGAACGTAATATCTCAAGAACGGAACATCGTACGAACTTGAAACTTGAAACTTAAGTTACATATCACTACCGGACCCGACACGAACATTTTCATCAAAATCGGTCAACCGGAAGTAGTAGTTTATTCGTATAATTTTTCACTTTTTTCCGATTTTCTCAAAAACTGGTCCTACGATTTTTTTTACAATCGCCTGGTTTACTCAATTTTTAATTCTCTACAAGATAGGGTAGGCGTCATGTTTGCTGAAATTCTGCGTGAGGCTGTTTTTACGTAAAAACATTTTCTTTTTAGGATTGCGGCTTTAATATGCATTTTAGCGCAAAACGTTATATAATAAAAGTTGTAGAGAATTTAAAATTCTACATCTTTTATTTCCAACATTTTTTTGTATAACGCTTAGTTTAGCGGTAATTTGCGATTTTCAGTTTTTTTCTCACGAAAACGTGTGAAAAATTGATTTTTTTAAAGATTTCGGCCTTAGAATGCATTTTACGGCAAAAGTGTATATAATTAATTTTATAGGAAATTAAAAGATGTACAACTTTTATTTAAAGCATTTTTCTCTACAGAGCCTAGTTTAGAGGGAAAGAGTGATTTTCCGTATTTATAAGCCAAACTGAGGTTGATTTTCATTTTGCGTCTTTCACTCATGATTAAAATTAGGTTATGTTTATTGAGGTTAGTTTTTGTTTATTTCTAATGTTTTATTACTAATATTAGGTTTATTGTTAATTATTTCTATTGGCAAGAGAAAGTTGTGTGAGTGTTTCACACCAGCTTTTTAGGTATACGTTTCTAAGAAACCGTTAAGAGTTGGGGCTTTAATTTTTTTGTGTCTTTTCTATGACATCTTTTTAAGAACTGGTACTAGAATTATTAATATAGAGCTAAAGATACCATTTCGAGAATTTTTCTGAAAAATGCTAAAACAATTTAATTATTTATTGTAGAATTTTTTACTTTCTCTTGCCTATATGAATAATAGGCCTATATAGGAAGGAAAATATTGTTTTCATGTCGATTTTTCGAAATCGAGTTTTCACCGAATGTACACGTTTTCAGACCCCTTGAACCCAAAAAACATGTTTTTAGCGATTGGTCTGTGTGTGTGTGTGTGTGAGAGAGTGTGTGTATGTGTGTGTGTGTGTGTGTGTGTGTGTGTACACAAAATATCTCAAGAACGGAACATTGTACGAACTTGAAACTTAAGTTACATACCTTTACCGAACCCGACACGAACATTTTCATCAAAATCCGTCAACCGGAAGTAGTAGTTTATTCGTGTAATTTTTCACTTTTTTGCGATTTTCTCAAAAACTGGTTCTACGATTTTTTTAAAAATCGCCTTATTTACTCAATTTTATATTCTCTACAAGATAGAGCAGGCGCCATGTTTGCTGAAATTCTTGGTGAGACCGTTTTCACGTAAAAAAAGTGTTTTTTTAAGATTACGGCTTTAACATGTATTATAGCGCAAAAATTTATATAACAAAAAATGTAGAGCATTTAGAATTCTACAACTTTTATTTCAAACATTTTTTGTATAACGCCTAGTTTAGCGGTAATTAGCAAATTTCTGTTTTTTTCTCACGAAAACGTGTGAAAAGTCGAATTTTTTAAGATTTCGGCCTTAGTATGCATTTTATGACAAAAGTGTAAATAATCAAATTTATAGAAAATTAAATGATCTACAACTTTTATTTAAAGCATTTTTCTCTACAGAGAGTAGTTTAGTGTGAAAGAGTGTTTTCCGTATTTTTAAGTCAAACAGGTCGATTTTCATTTTGCGTCATTCACTCATGATTAAAATTAGGTTATGTTTTTGAGGTTAGTTTTTTGTTTATTTCTAATTTTTTATTACTAATGTTAGGTTAAAGTGGTCATTTTTTGCATTGGCAAGAGAAAGTTGTGTGTGTGTTTCACACCAGATTTTTTTATTTTATTTCAAACTCGGTAATAATACTGCAATGATTCTTGTACCATATGTCACAATTATAGTGGGAAACATGCTCAAAAAATTTTAACCTTCAAAGTCAAATAGTTTTTGGGAAACTGTACCTTTATGGATAAAAGTGAGTATGCGGGATATGAGCTGTAAAGTTTTATTTACCCTAAAATCGGCCTGCACCATAATATTGATCCTCACCAGACTGTTTTTTTCCTAAATAATTTCCTGTTTTTTTTTCTCTTGTCTTGCTTCTTTTGCCACACTTTCCATTGCTTTCTCAGCGTTCTGTGTTCTTTGAATATCGCAACTCTTAACTGTTTTCACAGATTAACTCAATTAAAAGAAATTCTGGTCAAAACAGACTTAACTGACAGAGAGACTTAACAGACTTTCTGGTTAACATTACTTAACAAATATCTGCATAGCTTCCGTAATTTCTATCGTACAGTTATGACTTTTATATGTAATTACACAGAAAAAGATACAAAAGGCAATGGGGTAAAAATTATAAAAATCTATTTATTTCGATTTTCGAGGTATAGTGCTCCCCTTAAGTCCCGTGCAGGAGAACGAGACCCTTCCACCCAGTATACAGTGGTGAGTGTTTTTAAATATAACCTAAACAGCCCGAGTGCAGCCGAAACCAAATGACCTTAAAACAAGCGCTGATTGTACAATGATCTTAATAAATAACTAATAAGTCGCTTAACTGACTAGAAGTTCGTTAAGCGACGCTAGTTTAAATTATTTCTTTCTCTTGCCTATATGAATGTATAGGAAGGAAAGTATTGTTTTCATGTCGATTTTAAGAAATCGAGTTTTCAACAGATCTACACGTTTTCAGACCCCCTGAACCCAAAAAAAGAATTTTAGCGATTGATCTGTGTGTTTGTGTGTGTGTGTGTGTGTGTGTGTGTGTGTGTGTGTGTGTGTGTGTGTGTACAAAATATCTCAAGAACGGAACATTGTACGAACTTGAAACTTGAAACTTAAGTTACATACTACTACCGGACCCGACACGAACATTTTCATCAAACTCGGTCGACCGGAAGTAGTAGTTTATTCGTGTAATTTTTCACTTTTTTGCGATTTTCTCAAAAACTGGTCCTACGATTTTTTTAAAAATCGCCTGGTTCACTAAATTTTTTATGCTTTACAAGATTAGGTAAGCGCCATGTTTGCTGAAATTCTTGGTCAGGCTGTTTTCACGCACATAATTTTTTTTTTAAGATTACGGCTTTTTTATGCATTTTAGCGAAAAAATGTATATAAAATAAACAATAATAAATAAAAAATATAATAAATAAATAATAAATAAAGCGATATAATAAATAATGTATGTAATAAAAGTTGTAGAGAATTTAAAATCCTACAAGTTCTAATTGTAACATTTTTTTTGATAACGCTTAGTTTAGCGGTAATTAGCAATTTTCTTTTTTTTTTCTCACGAAAACGTGTCAAAAATCGATTTTTTAAAAATATTTCGGCCTTAGTATGCATTTTACGACAAAAGTGTGTATCATAAAATTTATCGGGAATTAAAAGACCTACATTTTTTTTATAAGCATTTTTTCTCTACACAGCCTAGTCTAGTGTGAAAGAGTGATTTTCCGTATTTTTAAGTCAAACTGAGGTTGATTTTCATTTTGCGTCTCTCACTTATGATTAAAATTAGGTTATTTTTATTGAGGTTATTTTTTTGTTTATTTCTGATGTTTTATTACTTAAGTTAGGATTATTGTTTATTATTTGCATTGGTAAGAGAAAGTTGTGTGAGTGTTTCACACCAGACTTTTTTCTTTTATTTACATTTCGGGGGGGTGTCTGGACACCCTGGATACCCCCTTATCCACTGGGCAGGCTGTTGGTGTAGCGGTAAGAGCAACTTGTTTCCATGCCGGGGCCCGGGTTTGATTCCCTGTCTGGTTTGGCATTTTTTCATCTGTATATCACCTCATATTATTACCTATGCACAAACTGAAACTTGTATAGGCATCGTCACTCAATTAAAAAAAAAATAAAAGATTTTTAATCCGCCTAATTGGGACATGTTTACGCGATTAAAAACTTTCCCAATGAAGAGGCTGTCCCGATAAAACGAAGCGGAATGTTATACGGCATAAAACACCTTTTTTTTAAATTTCTAATACGTGCACGTTGCATTCTGTTCATCTCAGAACAATAAGCAACCCCATGACCCAATGAGATGAAGATGATATGTATGACTTGTAAATAAGGTGTAGTCTTGTACAGACTCAGGCCAACCACTCCTGAGAGAGTGTGGTTAATTGAACCCCAACCATCAAGTACACCAGCAACCACTGTCTAGTATTCAAATCCGTACAAAAGTAACTACTTTTACTAGGATTTGAACCAGGTAAAGTCGTCTCCGAAAATCAGCTGTTAAACAGCTGATTTTGGTGACGACTTTACCTTTAGACCAATCCGGTGGGTCATAAAACACCTAAGATTTGGAAGGGAATTAAATATAATCTAAGCTATTTACGAGTAATGATTTATGTAGGTATAAATTATAAAATTATGGATAAAAATGAAAAAAAAATCTGGTGTGAAACACTCACACAACTTTCTCTTGCCAATGCAAATAATTAACAATATAACCTAACATTAGTAATAAAACATTAGAAATAAACAAAAAACTAACCTCTAAAAATATAACCTTATTTTAATCATGACTGAAAGACGCAAAATGAAAATCGAACTCAGTTCGGCTTAAAAATACGGAAAATCACTCTTTCACACTAAACTAGGCTCTTTAGAAAAAAATGCTTGAAATAAAGGTTGTAGATGTTTTTATTTCCTATAAATTTGATTATATACACTTTCGTCGTAAAATGCATACTAAGGCGGAAATCTAAAAAAAAAATCAGTGTTTCACACGTTTTCGTGAGAAAAACACAGAAAATCGCTAATTACCGATAAATTAGCGTTATAAAAAAAATGTTTGAAATAAACGTTGTAGGATTTTAGATTCTCTACAACTTTTATTACATAAATTTTTGCGCTAAAATTTATAATTAAGCCGTAATTAAAAAAAAAATAATTTCTTTACGTGAAAAGAGCCTCACCAAGAATTTCAGCAAACATGGCGCCTACCCTATCTTGTAGAGAATAACAAATTGAATAAATCAGGCGATTTTTAAAAAAATCGTAATACCAGTTTTTGAGAAAATCGCAAAAAAGTGAAAAATTACACGAATAAACTACTATTTCCGGTAAACCGATTTTGATGAAAATGTTCTTGTCTTGTCCGGTAGTGATGTGTAACTTAAGTTTAAAGTTTCAAGTTCGTACGATGTTCCGTTCTTGAGATATTTTGTATACAAACATACACACACACACAGACCAATCGCTAAAAACATGTTTTTTGGGTTCAGGGGGTCTGAAAACGTGTAGATCCGGGGAAAACTCGATTTCTTAAAATCGACATGAAAACAATACTTTCCTTCCTATATATTCATATAGGCAAGAGAAAGTAAAAAATTATAGGTATAATATAAAATCTGGTGAGAAACACTCACACGACGTTCTCTTGCTAATGCAAACAATGAACAATATAACCTAACATTAGTAATAAAACGTTAGAAATAAACAAAAAACTAACCTCAAAAATCATTAACTAATTTTAATACTGAGTGAATGATGCAAAATGAAAACCACAGTTTGGTTTAATAATACGGAAAATCACTCCTTCACGCTAAACTAGGTTCTGTAGAGAAAAATTCTTAAAAGAAAAGTGGTAGATCTTTTAATTTTCTATAAATTTTATTAAACACACTTTTGTCGTAAAATACATACTAAGCCCGAAATCTTCAATAATTCATTTTGTTACAGATTTTCATGATAAAAAAGCAGAAAATCACAAATTACCGCTATACTAAGCATTATGCTATACATAAGAAACGTTTGAATTACAAGTTTTAGATTTTAAAATATTTCTACAACATTAATCCTTTCTTACCCGGTGTGGCATAGAAGTCACATTCGAGTGAAATAACAGACATAAAAACTTTAATTGTTAGCGACTACTTTTGATTAAAGAGCGCTGGATGTGAAGTATAATAATTTTCTGTACCCTAGCCACGAATCGAACCTGAGATCTCCGCTTTGCTGTGTAAGATGCTGACCACTACGCCACGGACGCGACCATTAGTTTCTTTTTACTTTCTCTTGCCTATATGAATATATAGGAAGGAAAGTATTGTTTTTCATGTCGATTTTTCGAAATCGAGTTTTCACCGGATCTATACGTTTTCAGACCCCCTGAACCCAAAATAACATGGTTTTAGCGATTGGTCTGTGTGTGTGTGTGTGTGTGTGTGTGTGTGTGTGTGTGTGTGTGCTGTGTGTGGAGTGTGTGTGTGTGTGTGTGTGTGTGTGTGTGTGTGTGTGTGTGTGAACAAAATATCTCAAGAACGGAACATCGTACGAACTTGAAACTTGGAACTTAAGTTACATACCACTACCGGACCCGACACAAACATTTTCATCAAAATCGGTCAACCGGAAGTAGTTGTTTATTCGTGTAATTTTTCACTTTTTTGCGATTTTCTCACAAAAACTGGTCCTACGATTTTTTTAATAAATCGCCTGGTTTATTAAAATTTTTTTTCTTTACAAGAAAGGGTAGGTGCCATGTTTGCTGAAATTCTTGGTGAGGCTGTTTTCACGTAAAGAAATTGTTTTTTTAAGATTACGGCTTAAATATGAATTTTAGCGCAAAAATGTATATAATAAAAGTTGTAGAAAATTTAAAAACCTACAACTTTTATTACAATAATTTTTTTGTATAACGCTTAGTTTAGCAGTAATTAGCGATTTTCTGTTTTCTTCCCACGAAAACGTGTGAAAAATCAATTTTTTTTTAGATTTCGACCTTAGTATGCATTTAACGACAAAGTGTATATAAATAATTTTATAGAAAATTAAAAGATTGTACAACTTTTATTATAGACCATTTTTCTCTACAGAGCCTAGTTTAGCGTGAAAGAGTGATTTTCTGTATTTTTAAGCCAAACTGAGGTTGATTTTCATTTTGCGTCTTCCAGTCATGATTAAAATAAGGTTATATTTTTAGAGGTTAGTTTTTTGTTTATTTCTAATGTTTTATTACTAATGTTAGGGTTATTTGTTAATTAATTGCATTGGCAAGAAGAAAGTTGTGTGAGTGTTTCACGCCTGATTTTTTTATATATTGAATAGAATTGGTAAAATAATTTTTTAAATTTCAATTCGGTTGAAAAATTCAAAAAAAAATTCAAAAAATTATTTTTCCATATCTAATCAATATATTCAAAAACAGCATATGGTATTCACACTCAGACACTCAGACACACACACTTACAGACACACAGACACACCAAACAGACCAATCGCTAAAAACATGTTTTTTGGGTTCAGGAGGTCAGAAAGTGTATATCTGGTAAAACTCGATTTCGAAAAATTGACATGAAACGAATACTTTCTTCCTATATAGTTTATACAGGCAAGAGAGAGTAAAAATTTATCCGACATTCTTAGGAATCTGATGAAAACTGCTTTATTATTACCGAAATAAAGTGTTACTCATTAAAGATGGTATTTTTACTTTCTCTTTGCCTATATGAATGTATAGGAAGGAAAGTATTGTTTTCATGTCGATTTTTCGAAATCGAGTTTTCACCGGATCTATACGTTTTCAGACCCCCCTGAAACCCAAAAAACTTGTTATTAGCGATTGGTCTGTGTGTGTGTCTGTTTGTGTGTGTGTGTGTGTGTTGTGTGAGTGAACAGAATATTCTTAAGAAACGGAACATCGTACGAACTTGAAACTTAAGTTACATATCACTACCGGTCCCGACACGAACATTTTAATCAAAAATCGGTCTCAACCGGAAGTAGTAGTTTATTCGTGTAATTTTCACTTTTTTGCGATTTTCTCAAAAACTAGTCCTACGATTTTTTTTTAAAATCGCCTGCGGTTTACTACATTTTTTCTATGCTCTACAATATAGGGTAGGCGCCATGTTTGCTGAAATTCTGCGTGAGGCTGTTTTTACGCAAAAAACTTTTTCTTTTTAAGACTTGCGGCTTTAATATGCATTTTAGCGCAAAACGTATTATATAAATAAAAGTTGTAGAGAATGTAAAATTCTACAACTTTTATTTCAAACATTTTTTTGTATAACGCTTAGTTTAGTCGGTAATTTGCGATTTCTGTTTTTTTCTCACGAAAACGAGAGAAAAATCGATTTTTTTAACATTTCGGTCTTAGTATGCATTTTACGACAAAAGTGTATATAATTTAAATTTATAGGGAATTAAAAGATCTACAACTTTTGTTTAGAGCATCTTTCTCTACAGAGCCTAGTTTAGCGTGAAAGCGTGATTTTCCGTATTTTTAAGCCAAACTGAGTTCGATTGTCATTTTGCGTCATTCACTCATGATTAAAATAAGGTTATATTTTGAGGTTAGTTTTTGTTTATTTCTAATATTTTATTAATAATGTTAGGTTTATTATTAATTATTTGCATTGGCAAAGAGAAAGTTGTGTGAGTGTTTCACACCAGATTTTTTTATAAAACAATGATGGATAGGATTGTATTAAAAACAAATAAAATTGAAAAAATATTGATCGCTATATTACGAGTATTAGGATTTACAATTACAACTATAAACAATTTACTTTTATCTAAAATAGTAGGTCTACTAATATTGTCAGACTGCTTAGTGTGGTGGAGCAAAATTTCTGTAAAAATCTGGTGTGAAACACTCACACAACTTTCTCTTGTCAATGCAAATAATTGACAATATAACCCTAATTGACATTAGTAATAAAACATTAGAAATAAACAAAAAACTAACCTCAAAAAACATAACATTATTTTAATCATGACTGAAAAGACGCAAAATAAAAATCGACCTCAGTTTGGCTTAAAAATACGGAAAATCACTCTTTCCACGCTAAACTAGGCTCTGTAGAGGAAAATGCTATAAATAAAAGTTGTAGATCTATTAATTTTTTATAAATTTTATTCTATACATTTTTTATCGTAAAATGTTAAAGAAATAATAAATATTTATCGTAAAATATTAAAGAAATCGATTTTTCACACGTTTTCGTGAGAAAAAACAGAAAATCGCTAATTACCCGCTAAACTAAGCATTATACAGAAAAATGTTTGAAATAAAAGTTGTAGAATTTAAAATTTCGTACAACTTTTATTATATATATTGTTGAGCTGAAATGCATATTAAAGCCGCAATCTTTAAAAAAACCATTTTTTTACGCGGAAACCTCACCAAGAATTTCAGCACAAATGGCGCCTACCTTATCTTGTAGAACATAAAACATTTAGTAAATAAGGCGATTTTTAAAAAATCGTAGGACCAGTTTTTGAGAAAATTGCAAATAAAGTGAAAAATGACACGAATAAACTACTACTTCCGGTTGACCGATTTTGATGAAAATGTTCGTGTCGGGTCCGGTAGTGGTATGTAGCTTAAGTTCTAAGTTTCAAGTTCGTACAATGTTCCGTTTTTGAGATATTCTGTTCACACACACACAGACACACAGACACACACACAGACCAATCGCTAAAAACATGTTTTTTTTGGTTTAGGGGGTATGAAAACGTATAGATCCGGTGAAAACTCGATTTCGAAAAATCGACATGAAACAATACTTTCCGTCCTATATATTCATATAGGCAAGAGAAAGTAAAAATCTGGTGAGAAACACGACTTTCTCTTGCCAATGTAAATAATGAACGATGTATTCTATGTTTAATCATGATTAAACTATGTGAAAAAATATAAACCAAATTTTGATCATAAGTGAATAACGCAAAATGAAAATCAACCTCTGTAGAACGTAAGATTGCAGAAAATTACTAATTGATGCTAAACTCAGTAAAAAATTCTTGAATTGAAAGATGTGGCTTTTAAAATTTTCTAGTAACTTTATTTATATAGACTTTTTTGTAAAATGTGCGTGCGCTTAAGGCCGCAAGTTTAAAAATCCATTTTTTACCTAATTTAAAGAGCAAAATACAAAAAACCACTAATTGACATAAACTAAGGGTTGTAGAAAAAACGATTGAAATAAAAGTTTTAGTTTTTTAAATTCCTACAACTTTGATTGTATAAATTTTGCCCTAAAATGCACACTAAGGGCGCAACCAATAAAACCAATTTTTTACCACCAGAGCACAACCTTTCCAAGAATTTCAGCAGAATTGGCGCATGTACAGAATAAAAAATGTACTGGTATATAAGGCAATTTTTAAAAAAAAATCGGAATACCCGGTTTTGTGATACTTTTAAGAAAGTGAAAAATTGCACGATTAAACTACTATTTCCGGTTGACCGATTTTGATTAAATAACCGTGTCGTGTTTTTTTGTGGTAACTAACTTAAGTTCAACGTTTCAACTTTGTACGGTATTCCGTTCTTGAGATATTTTGTTCCCACACACACACACACCGATCGCTAAAAACATGTTTTTTTTGGATTTAAGTTGTTTGAAAACATGATTCCGGTGAAAAATAAATTTTAAAAATCTGGTGTGAAACACTCACACAACTTTCTCCTTGCCAGTGCAAATAACTAACAATAAACCTAACATTAGTAATAAAATATTAGAAATAAACAAAAAACTAACCTCAATAAACAAACCTAATTTTAATCATTATATGAAGACGCAAAATGAAAAATCAACCTCAGTTCGGCTCAAAAATACGGAAAATCACTCTTTCACACTAAATTACTCTCTGTAAAGAAAAATGTTTAAATAAAAGTTGTAGATCTTTTAATTTTCTATAAATTTGATTATATACACTTTTGTCATAAAATGCCTAAGGCCGAAATATTTAAAAAATCGATTTTTACAATCAACCTCAGTTCGGCTCAAAAATACGGAAAATCACTCTTTCACACTAAATTACTCTCTGTAGAGAAAAATGTTTAAATAAAAGTTGTAGATCTTTTAATTTTCTATAAATTTGATTATATACACTTTTGTCATAAAATGCATCCTAAGGCCGAAATATTTAAAAAATCGATTATTCACACGTTTTCGTGAGAAAAAACAGGAAAATCGCTATTTACCGCTAAACTAAGCGTTATACAAAAACATGTTAGGAATAAAAGTTGTAAAATTTTAAATTCTCTACATTTTTTATTAAATAAATTTTTGCGCTATAATATATATTAAAGCCGTAATTAAAAAAAAACACTTTTTTTACGTGAAAACAGCCTCACCAAGAATTTCAGCAAACATGCCGCCTATTTTATCTTGTAGAGAATAAAAAATTGAGTAAACCAGGCGATTTTAAAAAAATTTGTTAGGACCAGTTTTTGAGAAAATCGCAAGAAAGGGAAAAATTGCACGAATAAACTACTACTTCCGGTTGACCGATTTTGATGAAAATGTTCGTGTCGGGTCCGGTAGTGGTATGTAACTTAAGTTTAAAGTTTCAAGTTCGTACAATGTTCCGTTCTTGAGATATTTTGTACACACACACACACACACACACACACGAGCGCGCGCGCGCACACACACACACACGCACACACAGACCAATCGCTAAAAACATGGTTTTTGGTTTCAGGGGGTCTGAAAACGTATAGATCCGGTGAAAACTCGATTTCAAAAAATCGACATGAAAACAATACTTTCCTTCCTATATATTCATATACGCAAGAGAAAGTAAAAAAAATCGACAGGAAAATAATAGGCTAATTTTCTTTTTTATATAGGGCAAGAGATAGTAAACATGTCCTTTAAAAACTCTTTTCAAACAAAATTCCGGGTTTATAGAGCGTCCTGAAACAATTATTGCAGATGCCATTAATAATAATTAAAAATCGGGATAAACCGGATTTACGCACTCTGATATGTG
>JAQMRL010000007.1:59327564-59407685 GCA_035578175.1 Catonia carolina
CACATATCAGAGTGCGTTGCATACTAAGACCGAAATGTTAAAAAAATCGATTTTTCTCACGTTTTCGTGAGAAAAAAACAGAAAATCGCAAATTACCGCTAAACTAAGCGTTATACAAAAAAATGTTTGAAATAAAAGTTGTAGAATTTTACATTCTCTACAACTTTTATTATATAACGTTTTGCGCTAAAATGCATATTAAAGCCGCAATCTTAAAAAGAAAATGTTTTTACGTAAAAACAGCCTCAAGCAGAATTTCAGCAAACATGGCGCCTACCTTATATTGTAGAGCATAAAAAATGTAGTAAACCAGTTGATTTAAAAAAAAAATCGTAGGATTAGTTTTTGAGAAAATCGCAAAAAAGTGAAAAATTATACGAATAAACTACTACTTCCGGTTGACCGATTTTGATGAAAATGTTCGTGTCGGGTTCGGTAGTGATATGTAACTTAAGTTTTAAGTTTCAAGTTCGTACTATGTTCCGTTCTTGAGATATTCTGTTCACACACACACACACACACACACACACACACACACACACACACACACACACACGCGCGCGCGCGCGCGCGCGCACGCACGCACGCACGCACACACATACACAGACACACACACAGACAAATCGCTAAAAACATGTTTTTTGGGTTCAGGGGGTCTGAAAACGTATAGAGCCGGTGAAAACTGGATTTCTAAAAATCGACATGAAAAAAATACTTTCCTTCCTATACAGGGTGATTCATGAAGTTCTCCCCCCACTTCTACAGCACATTGTACTAGTAAAAATAATGAAAAAATGTTATATAAACATAGGTCCGAAAACGCTTCGTTAGCGAGTTACAGCTAGCGAAAGATTTCGCCTGAATTCCTGGG
The DNA here is from genome assembly GCA_035578175.1 of Catonia carolina. Classification (NCBI taxonomy): domain Eukaryota; kingdom Metazoa; phylum Arthropoda; class Insecta; order Hemiptera; family Achilidae; genus Catonia; species Catonia carolina. The sequence goes on from JAQMRL010000007.1 coordinate 59,328,436, forward strand.
CAAAGAGTAAAATAAAGCCATACTGAACTTTTGGAAAGGTTAATTAAGTAAGAAATGTCGTGGATTCTTATGTAATTTTACCTGATAAAGCTAATAAAATAGGTTTCAGAACTGTACCTGTAGTAGTTTTTGAGGGATTCACGGTTAAATGCAAAAAATTGGGGCACGAAACAATGTTTTTTTAAGTTTCATGTACAATAACTTTGTTAAATTGGTAATAAATACATAAAATCAACAAACATTAATTGTAGAGAATTTAATTCTGAGAAAATTGATATAATCAAAGTCTAAAATAAAACAGAAATAAGTATCAAAAAATCGATTTTATTCAGTATAATACATTACTATCTGTAAAGAAATACCGGTATTTAGTTAAAATAAAACAAAAAACAAAATGTTTGTTCCTTAATGATGAGATAAATTGAGAAAACAAGATGAACTGTTAAATAAATTTGTTTGTAAATAAAAATATCATGTTTTATTACGTTGTATTTTTTTTTTAAATAAAAATTTTACATTAAATGTTCGAAAATAAATGAAGCAAACATTTTCCAATTATTGTTTACTAATAATCGAAATGCAGTTTTTTGTTTTATTAATTTCTAAGTGGTAACGCACGAATAACAGCTGATCAACAATGGTATTCTGTACTGTTACGTTAGAACTGTGTATTAGTGGTGTTTTGCAAGCTACAGCAGGAGATCGGGTTCTGTGAATCGTGTTATTAAAATGCAATTTTTTTGTGAGTTATAATTCGATTGTTTATTCAGCGAAAAAATGCCTTACTTATTTACATCAGAGGAATACGCTGATATGGTTTTTATTTTGGGTTACTGTAATGGTAATGCTAGAGCTGCTGTAGTAGAATATGAACTACGTTACCCTAATAGGAGGATTCCAGATACCAAAACAATTTCAGGAACTTTTCGTACTCTTCGGGAAACAGGATCACTACCAAGTACTAGAACCAATTATGAACGAGCTGTCCAACTTGATGATGATATTGTTATTAATGCTGTTCATCGCAGTCCAGGTGTAAGTACACGACGTATTTCTAGGCGGATAGGAGTTTCGCAGTCAACGGTGTGGAGGTCACTAAATCGAAACAAATTTTATCCGTTTCATAAACAAAAGGTTCAACATCCACAGCCAGGGGATGGTCCGCTTCGCTTGGAGTTTTGCAACTTTTTTGAATATTAATAATCAACTCTACAAGCGTATTTTGTTTACGGATGAGGCACAATTCACTCGGGATGGTGTCAATAACTTGCACAATGAACACTCATGGGCAGAAGAAAATCCACATGAGGTAGTGGAACAGAACTTTCAACACCGATTTAGCGTCAATGTCTGGTGTGGCCTTTTGCACAATCGGCTGATTGGACCTTTCATATTACCTGGACGCCTAAATGCTGAGTTGTATTTGCATTTCCTTCAAGAAGAGTTGCCGCAGCTGTTAGAGAATGTTCCTTTACGTCTCAGACAAAATTTGTACTTCCAGCATGACGGAGCACCTCCCCACTTTTCACGTGCCGTTTCTGCTTATTTAAATCATCAATTTCCTGGACACTGGATTGGTCGTGGAGGGGCCTCACCCTTGGCCACCAAGATCCCCAGATCTATCTCCATTGGATTATTGCATCTGGGGATGGATGAAAGACATTGTATACAGACAAAAGTGAATTCTCGTGATGAATTAATTGCCCGTATTATGGATTCGGCTGTGCAGATACAGGAAGCCCTGAAAAATTAAGAAACGCAACAAAAGCAATACACAAACGTGCTGCAAAATGTATTGATAATGATGGCCTCATTTTCGAACATCTATTATAAAAAGGTGCGTACGGTTGGCCCAACCTGATTAATTTTGCTTAAAACTAGTAATGTATTATACTGAATAAAATCGATTTTTTGATACTTATTTCTGTTTTATTTTAGACTTTGATTATATCAATTTTCTCAGAATTAAATTCTCTACAATTAATGTTTGTTGATTTTATGTATTTATTACCAATTTAACAAAGTTATTGTACATGAAACTTAAAAAAACATTGTTTCGTGCCCCAATTTTTTGCATTTAACCGTGAATCCCTCAAAAACTACTACAGGTACAGTTACATATCAGAGTGCGTTAGCTTTATCAGGTAAAATTACATAAGAATCCACGACATTTCTTACTTAATTAACCTTTCCAAAAGTTCAGTATGGCTTTATTTTACTCTTTGCCCAGGAATTCAGGCGAAATCTTTCGCTAGCTGTAACTCGCTAACGAAGCGTTTTCGGACCTATGTTTATATAACATTTTTTCATTATTTTTACTAGTACAATGTGCTGTAGAAGTGGGGGGAGAACTTCATGAATCACCCTGTATATTCATATAGGCAAGAGAAAGTAAAAACAAATAGCTTACTGTTCTGGCACTAGAAATACATTATTTAAGTCCCTATAAAGCAGAATTTAACATTTTTACTACATGTTTTTATTTTTCCCCGTAGTACTGCCCTATAAAGGGTTAATTACGTTGTAAGAATAATTAAAACGTTTAATGACAACGTACTCCATTGATAAATTTACATGTGTCGCTGCCATCCGTCAACTTAGGAACTAAAATTTTAGTATTATAAAAAAGTTTAATTATTTTATCATTTTTTAATTAAATGTACTTTTAATTGTTGTCTAAGATAGATTAATAGTTAATTCATCATACTAATTAATTAAATTGGTTTAAACGGATTATATTACGATTAAATTTCAGTGAGAATCAGTAAACTTCTCACTTATGTTGATTTTGCGTTATTAATGTAGTTCGTCTCAGATCTACAGTAGATTATCTAAGCGGTGTTACCGTTTTACAATTCCTTTACTCTGCACATGAGCCAACCATAACCTTGCAATCTTTAGTTGGTATCTTATATCAAAATACATACGGTCAATTTGCAATTGACGTCAAAATTTTTAAAACTGCACGAGTGTTCAGAATTGAATGCGTTACCAGCGCAGGATAAATACATTAAATAAAGATAAATGTAGAAGTATTGTTTGATTCATACTTCTTCAGTTACTATGATCTTGTTAAGGTCATCAGCCGAAAGATGGTTTGAACCTGTAGAGGTTTTACTAAGTAAAACGAGGAGTGAGGTGGTTTACCATTGCCTTCCTCACTGAGTGGAAAAGTACACTTATCAGCATGCCGAGCCCTCTGAAAAGCACATATTTTCCACTCTGCAAATGACACCTTCACTTCATTCACCACAGGGTCTGGCTGTATAATGAAATTCATTACTTTCAGATAAGATAACTCTGATTAGTGTCTTTTACACCTCTACCTCATCTGTTCTTAAATGATTCAGTCATTTAATTGGCTGACCATGTGATAAGAACAGAACTATTTATTTTAGCCCTGCAATGAACAGATCGAGTGTAAATAAATTGACACTCCACCTGTCTGTTATGGGCAGACTATGATCTTATGAGAATATTAATTATAAAATCCTGCGACAAGAAAATATTGTTTTCATGTCGATTTTTCGAAATCGAGTTTTCACCGGATCTACACGTTTTCAGACCCCCTGAACCCAAAAAAACATGTTTTTTAGCGATTGGTCTGTGTGTGTGTGTGTGTGTGTGTGTGTGTGTGTGTGTGTGTGTGTGTGTGTGTGTGTGTGTGTGTGTGTGTGTGTGTGTGTGTGTGTGTGTGTGTGTGTGTGTGTGTGTGTGTGTGTGTGTGTGTGTGTGTGTGTGTGAGTGTGCGCGTGTGTGTGTGTGTGTGTGTGTGTGTGTGTGTGTGTGTGTGTGTGTGTGCGTGCGTGCGTGCGTGCGTGCGTGCGTGCGTGCGTGCGTGCGTGCGTGCGTGCGTGCGTGTGTGTGTGTGTGTTTGTGTGTGTGTGTGTGTGTGTGTGCGTGCGTGCGTGCGTGCGTGCGTGCGTGCGTGCGTGCGTGCGTGTGTGTGTGTGTGTGTGTGTGTGTGTGTACAAAATATCTCAAGAACGGAACATTGTACGAACTTGAAACTTGAAACTTAAGTTACATACCACTACCGGACCCGACACGAACATTTTCATCAAAATCGGTCAACCGGATGTAGTAGTTTATTCGTATGATTTTTTACTTTTTTGCAATTTTATCAAAAACTGGTCCTACGATTTTTTTAAAAATCGCCTTATTTACTAATTTTTTTATGCTCTACAAGATAGGGTAGGCGCCATGGTTGCTGAAATTCTCGGTGAGGCTGTTTTCACGTAAAGAAAGTGTTATTTAAGATTACGGCTTTAATATGTATTATAGCGCAAAAATTTACATAATAAAAGTTGTAGAGAATTTAAAGCCCTACAACTTTTGTTTCAAACATTTTTTTGTATAACGCTTAGTTTAGCGGTAATTAGCGATTTTTTGTTTTTCTCACGAAAATTTGTGAAAAATCGATTTTATTAAGATTCCGGCCTTAGTATGCATTTTATGACAAAAGTGTGTATAATTAAATTTATAGAAAATTAAAAGGTCTACAACTTTAATTTAGAGCATTTTTCTCTACAGAGCCTAGTTTAGCGTGAAAGAGTGATTTTCCATATTTGTAAGGCAAACTGAGGTCGATTTTCATTTTGCGTTTTTCATATATGATTAAAATTAGGTTATGTTTTTTGAGGTTAGTTTTTTGTTTATTTCTAATGTTTTATTACTAATGTTAGGTTTATTGTTAATTATTTGCATTGGCAAGAGAAAGTTGTGTGAGTGTTTCACACTAGATTTTTATCACTAAAACACAGCCTTCAAAAGTTTCAGCAGACATGGCGCTTATCTTGTAGAGAATAAAAAATTTAGTAAATTAGGTGATTTAAAAAAAAAATCTTGGGAACCGTTTTTGAGAGAATAACAAAAAAGTGAAATGTTTACAAATGAAATATTACTTCCCGTTGACCGATTTTGAGGAAATGTTCGTGTTGGGTCCCACTAGTGATGTACCTAACTTAAGTTCGAAGTTTCAACGTCGTATACTATATTTCGTTTTTGAGATATTTTGTTCACACACAGACCAATCACTGAAAACATGTTTTCTGAGTTCAGAAAGGTTGAAAACGCGTATTTCCGTTGAAAACTCGATTTCGAAAATCGACATAAAAACAATAGGCCTACCTACTTTCCTTCCCATTCGTATAGGCAAGAGAAAGTAATATCAGGGGCGTGTGCAAAATGTCTCTGCAAGAAATTTGTGAAACGTAACTCCGATAACCAGAAACTCGGATGATCAATGCACGGTAAATTAAGGTCCTACTGTATATATATATATATATATATATATATATATATATATAAGTTTGTTGTTTAGGTCATCAGCCGAAAGGCTGGTTTGAACGTCTAGAGGTTTTACTAAGTAAATTGAGGAGTGAGGTGGTTTACCAGTGCCTTCCTCACTGAGTGAAAAATTACGCTTATTAGCATGCCAGGCCCTCTGAAAAACACAGATTTTCCACTCTGTAAATGACACCTTCACTTCATTCACCACAGGGTCTGGCTGTATAATGAAATTCATTACTTTCAGAGGAGACAACTCTGATTAGTGTCTTTTGCACCTCTACCTCTTCTGTTCTTAAATGATTCAGTCTCTTTTTACTTGGATTTATGTATGACAATCAATTAAAACTTGATAAGTTTGAGCCCTGCTCATCTGACACCCGGTTGCATCGGACCCCCAAATGATTCAGTCATTTAATTGGGTGACCATGTGATAAGAAACAGAACTATTTATTTTAGCCCTGCAACGGACAGATTGAGTGTAAATAAATTGACACTCCACCTGTCTGTTAAAGGGCAGATATATCGCACTTTGGTAATAAGACTGTTACAACTCAAATTTTGAACTTTTACACATTACGTAGTAGCTGATATTCATATCTTTAGGCTAGAATAAAGTACTACTTCAAAACCTTTTTTTTTTTTTTTTTTTTTTTTAGGTCAACAGCCGGAAGGCTGGTTTGAACCTCTAGAGGTTTTACTAAGTAAAAAACGAGGAGTAAGGTGGTTTACCATTGCCTTCCTCACTGAGTTGAAAGAGTATGCTTGTCAGCATGCCAGGCCCTCCGAAAAGCACTCACTTTTCACCCTGCAAATGACACCTTCACTTCATTCACCACAGGGTCTGGCTGCATAGTGAAATTCATTACTTTCAGAGGAGATAACTCTGACTAGTGTCTTTTACACCTCTACCTCTTCTGTTCTTAAATAGTTCAGTCATATCAGTGGCTGACTATGTGATAAGAAACAGAACTATTTTTTTTAGCCCTGGACCAAACAGATAGAGTGCATTAAAATAACACTCCACCTGCCCGTTTTGGGCATTTCAAAACCTTATTATTAAATAATACCAAGTTAATAATAATAAGGTTAAAATTTGAATATTTCCTTTTATTGTACCATGTTAATTAAAACGTGATCCATCAGATTAAACAATCCAATTTAATTTAAATGAATCCGTACATATGGTATCCTGTTGTTTAGGTCATCAGCCAAAAGCCTGGTTTGAACCTCCAGAGACTTTACTAAGTAAAACGAGGAGTGAGGTGGTTTTCCATAGCCTTCCTCACTGATTGGAAAAGTACGCTTATCAGCATGCTGGGCCCTCTGAAAAGCACATATTTTCCACTCTGCAAATGACATCTTCACTTCATTCACCACAGGGTCTGGCTGTATAGTGAAATTCATTACATTTAGAGGAGATAACTCTGATTAGTGTTTTTTACACCTCTGCGTCTTCTGTTCTTAAATTATTTAGTCATTTAATTGGCTGACCACGTAATTAGAAACAGAGGTATTTATTTTAGCCATGCAACTAACAGATTGAGTGTAAATAATTTGACATTCCATCTGTCTGTCATGGGCAGGCATATGGTATATACTCACGAACTTGGACTAAAATTTTAAACGCTTATTTCTCCAAAACTATATTTTTGAGTTGCAACACTCTTGTTCCTACGGCAGCGTTGGCGATGTTGGTAACGTGCTCGCCTCTCATCACGCAGTCTTAGGTTCGAATTCCACTCGGGCATGGCATTTTTTCATACGTTACAAAAAATTCATTTCATCCTTCACCCCTACTGAGTTGACCTCACTGAGTTGAAAGAGTATGCTTATCAGCATGCCAGGCCCTCCGAAAAGCACTCACTTTTCAACCTGCAAATGACACCTTCACTTCATTCACCACAGGGTCTGGCTGCATAGTGAAATTCATTACTTTCAGAGGAGATAACTCTGATTAGTGTCTTTTACACCTCTACCTCTTCTGTTCTTAAATGATTCAGTCATTTAATTAGCTGACCATATGATAAGAAGCAGAACTATTTATTTTAGCCCTGCAATGAACAGATCGAGTGTAAATAAATTGACACTCCACCTGTCTGTTATGGGCATATATATATATATGTAGGTAATTTATTAATAAAGAGCCGTGGCAGATTTGAGCGAACCATTATGCGTGCTGGTACGTACCGACACAAAAAAAAACACTGGCCCTACTGTGTGATTGATTTTTAATATTAACAACAGTTAAGATAGTCTATAAATAACTATTCTTTATTTCAAATTCTGTACACAATGTTGTTACTTTTATTGTAAATTGACTCGAATAATTTCGATTAAATTTCTTTCATTTACTAAATTTTCTTAGTACATTAGGTATAAATGAATAAATCTAGTGTGAAACACTCACATAACTTTCTCTTGCCATTGCAAATAATTAACAATAAACCTGACATTAGTAATAAACAAAAAACTAACCTAAATAAACATAACCTTATTATAATCATGACTGAAAGACGCAAAATGAAAATCGACCTCAGTTTAGCTTAAAAATACGGAAAATCACTCTTTCACGCTAAACTAGGCTCTGTAGAGAAAAATGTTTTAAATAAAAGTTGTACATCTTTTTATTTCCTATAAAATTTTTATTATATAGACTACACTTTTGTCGTAAAATGCATTCTAAGGCCGAAATCTTAAAAGAAATCAATTTTTCACACGTTTTCGTGAGAAAAAACAGAAAATTGCTAATTACCGCTAAACTAAGCGTTATACAAAAAAATGTTTGAAATAAAAGTTGTAGGATCTTAAATTTTCTACAACTTTTATTATAAACATTTTTGCGCTTAAATGCATATTCAAGCCGCAATATTAAAAAAATAATTTGTTTACACGAAAACAGCCTTACCAAGAATTTCAGAAAACATGGCGCCTACCCTATCTTGTAGAGCATAAAAAATTTAGTAAATCAGGCAATTTTAAAAAAAAATTGTAGGACCAGTTTTCGAGAAAATCGCAAAAAAGTGAAAAATTACACGAATAAATACTGCTTCCGGTTGACCGATTTTAATTTGAACACATAATAAAACGTACAAGTGTAAGTTTTATTTTGCAGTATACATATAAAAACTAACCAACGTATACTCACAGAAAATGTGATAGGGAGGAACCCCAGTGGTTGTGTTCCCTGTGTAACTTACGGAGTAAAGAAGATACTTTGCATTTTATGGGAAGGTGTCCCATATTAAGTAGTATACGTGTAAATTATTTCGGTAAATCTGAATTGAATGACGAGGAAGTGATGGACTGGTTAAATGGTAAAAGTTGGAAGAAACTAGCGGGATATTTACGAGTTGCACTTTGTTACAGAAGAGGGCTAGTAAACGAATTTAATTATTAATTATATGAATGTGCAGGATAAAAAAAAAGAAAAAAAAACGAGTAATTTGTAAATACAGAGTGCGTGAGAGTATGTGTATGTGATTATGTAGTATGTGTATGTGGTGTAAAAGAGTTTGTGATAGATTGCGTGTGAGGATGGGAGATGGTAAATCACCAGTGTGCGCCCTTTCATATCTGTATTATCTGCTGTTGAAGTTTGGATGCTGATTTGCTTGAAAGACCCGTTGCATTTCTTTTTCCTGTTGATTAACAACTGATTTATTTTTATAATTATTGATTTGGCTAGGCCTATTTTTCCTATTGAACAATTTAAAAGAATTCTTTTTAATATTCTTATCAAATTGTAGAATTATTTATTTATGTTAAAATAATAGAAGTTTAAGTGTTTAGTTATTTGTTTATTTTATCGCTACGCTCAAGGAAAACAGGCAGTTTAATTTGATTTATTATGAATTTACTAATCCTGGCAGACGACCATCTATAGGGCATGTCAAGATTATGCTGAGTTTGTTTGTTGGTTATTTCATTTTATTTCATTTTCATTTGTATTATTTTCTTTTGTATTGTTATTTTTGTGATATGCTGTTAATATGTTTTAAATAAAGGCATTGTATTAATAATAATACTCACAGAAAAATACTATTATGATTATAAAAAATAAATTGATATAATGCAAAATATTTGGAAATAAATAAAAACCATATGAAAATATCCAAATTGATTATTGATTAGCTAGTGATTAAATAGCACCTACTTAGTGAAGTGTTGTAGTTACAGTGATGTGACATTTTTGGGGGTACAATTTTAGATAAAGATTCACCAAGTGGTACGGGCGGGAAAAAACGTTGGGAACCTCTGATAAAGGGGAAGTGAAAGTAAAAATCTAGTGTGAAACACTCACACAACTTTCTCTTGCCAAAGCAAATAATTAGACTAACAATAAACCTAACATTAGTAATAAAACATTAGAAATAAACAAAAAACCACCCTCAATAAACATAACCTAATTTTAATCATGAGTGAAAGAAACAAATTGAAAATCAACTTCAGTTTGGCTTGAAAATACGGAAAATCACTCTTTCACGCTAAACTATGCTCTGTAGAGAAAAATGCTGTAAATAAAAGTTATAAAGCTTTTAATTTCCTATAAATTTGATTGTATACACTTTTGTCGTGAAGTGCATACTAAGGCCGAAATCTTAAAAAAATCAATTTTTCACACGTTTTCGTGAGAAAAAAAACAGAAAATTGCTAATTACCGCTAAACTAAGCGTTATACAAAAAAATGTTTGAAATAAAAGTTGTAGAATTTTAAGTTTCCTACAACTTTTATTATAAAAATTTTTGCGCTAAAATGCATATTAACGCCGCGATCTTAAAAAAACAATTTCTTTACGTGAAAAACGCCTGATCGAGAATTTCAGCAAACATGGCGCCTACCCTATCTTGTAGAGAATAAAAAATTGAGTAAATGAGGCGATTTTAAAAAAAATCGTAGGACCAGTTTTTGAGAAAATTGCAAAAAACTGAAAAATTACACGATAAACAACTACTTTCGGTTGACCGATTTTGATGAAAATGTTCGTGTCGGGTCCGGTAGTAGTATGTAACTTAAGTTTCAAGTTTCAAGTTCGTACGATGTTCCGTTCTTAAGATATTCTTTTCACACACGCGCGCGCGCGCGCGCGCACACACACACACACACACACACACAGACCAATTGCTAAAAACATGTTTTTTGGGTTCAGGGGGTCTGAAAACGTATAGATCCGGTGAAAACTCGATTTAAAAAAATCAACATGAAAACAATACTTTCCTACCCATATATTCATTTCAAGAAAAAGTAAAAAATTCCGCTCTTGACATATTTTGTTCACCCACACACCTACGAAGACCAGTCGCCAAAAACACATTTTTGGGTTCAGAGGGGTTGAAAACACGATATCGAAAATTCGACATGAAAACAATACTTTACTTTCCTATGTATTCATATAGAATACAGGGCAAGAGAAAGTAAAAAATTTGAGTCGACGAAACTTCTGGGTATCTTGTTTGATTCTTCTTTCAGCTGGCGTGTTCATGTCAAATATGTTAAAACCAATTTGTTTAACGTTGTAATAAAATGTTTACCTTGTCAGATATGTGGTTATTTTGCGGGCACTGGTGGGAGTCACGTCTGTCCTACAGTTTAGTGTGTTGGGAGTGGAACATATTATTGAGTCTTTAACTGTCAATCAAAAGTATTTTATAAAACTTATTTCAAATCAGTCTTCTACAACTTTTTTCCAATTTTCAGAAAATTGAATTCGCTGCTATTCAAGTAGCCTATTTATTTTTGTGTGTATAAAGTTTTGATTATTTTTTACAGCAGGTTAATGTTCGGTACCCTATGTTATTAGTTTTACTAATATTCGTAATAAAAACAAATCTGGTCTGAAACACTCACACAACTTTCTCTTGCCAATGAAAATAATTAACAATAAACCTAACATTAGTAATAAAACATTAGAAATAAACAAAAAACTAACCTCAAAAACCTTATTTTAATCTATAGGCCTATTAGATATTAGGATGTTCTACCGTAGATTAGTTACGTACTTTCCAAAGTTAACACGTTGACTGCCGCACTAAATTTTATGACACTTACATCGTACTTTTTTTATTTTTCACATTTTATTCCTTTTTTTCTTATTTTACTTCATTTATTAATTAAAATAATAACAGCTATTTTTTTTGTAAAATTAAGTTGTGACACACTCTTGGGTCACATGGCCTGCTGGAATGATTTTACATTTCAGAGCCATGTGACCCATTTTTGCGTCACAATAAAAACAGTAATTAACATAATTGGGGTTAGTTCCAAAGTATTCTAGAATATTTCTTTCAACCAAAATAAGCAAAAGAAATAATAAAATGAAAAATAATAGTAACATTCTAGTCTAGGACAACAAGGAAAGCTACCTGTATACGAAATATCCTATTATTTGAAAAATACCAACTATTTAAACAGTCTTAAGTGTATAATGTCACTCTCTGAAGCTGTGGCTTTTGAAACCACAAAACACGGCTTAAAAATCAGTCATGTACTGTGACTCATTTTTGATGCAAGTGGCCCATTTTTAAAGACAAGTGTGACACATATTTGGGTCACGTAGCAGTCAACGTAATAAAAAAATAAAAATTGGATTTTCAAAACAATTATCGCAGTATTTTTACTTTCTCTTGCCTATATGAATATATAGGAAGGAAAGTATTGTTTTCATGTCGATTTTTCGAAATCGAGTTTTCACCGGATCTATACGTTTTCAGACCCCCTGAACCCAAAAAACATGTTTTTAGCGATTGGTCTGTGTGTGTGTCTGTGTGTGTGTGTGTGTGTCTGTGTGTGTGTGTGTGTGTGTGTGTCTGTGTGTGAACAGAATATCTCAAGAACGGAACATCGTACGAACTTGAAACTTGAAACTTAGGTTACATACCACTACCGGACACGACACGAACATTTTCATCAAAATCGGTCAACCGGAAGTAGTAGTTTATTCGTATAATTTTTCAGTTTTTTGCGATTTTCTCAAAAACTGGTCCTACGATTTTTTTTAAAATCGCCTATTTTACTCAATTTTTTATTCTCTACAAGATAGGGTAGGCGCTATGTTTGCTGAAATTCTCGGTGAGGCTGTTTTCACGTAAAAACGTTGTTTTTTTAAGATTACGGCTTTAATATAAATTTTAGCGCAAAAACTTATATAATAAAAGTTGTAGAGAATTTAAAAACCTACAACTTCTGTTTCAAACATTTTTTTGTATAACGCTTAGTTTAGCGGTAATTTGCAATTTTCTGTTTTTTTCTCACGAAAACGTGTGAAAAATTGATTTTTTAAAGATTTCGGCCTTAGAATGCATTTTACGACAAAAGTGTATATAATTAATTTTATAGCAAATTAAAAGATGTACAACTTTTATTTAAAGCATTTTTCTCTACAGAGCCTAGTTTAGAGAGAAAGAGTGATTTTCCGTATTTTTAAGCCAAACTGAGGTTGATTTTCATTTTGCGTCTTTCACTCATGATTAAAATTAGGTTATGTTTATTGAGGTTAGTTTTTTGTTTATTTCTAATGTTTTATTACTAATATTAGGTTTATTCTTAATTATTTTTATTGGCAAGAGAAAGTTGTGTGAGTGTTTCACACCAGATTTTTATATTTTAAAATACGTAAATGAGTTTAGGTGACGTTTTACATAATGAAATCATTTTTAAAATGATGTAAATGAAGTTGGGTAACATGATTTTAGTGTGATTTTTTTAAATTAAAAAATCTGGTGTGAAACACTCACACAACTTTCTCTTGCCAATGCAAATAATTAAAAATAAACCTAACATTAATAATAAAATATTAGAAATAAACAAAAAACTAACCTCAAAAACATAACCTTATTTTAATCATGAGTGAATGATGCAAAATGAAAATCAACCTCAGTTTGGCTTAGAAATACGGAAAATCACTCTTTCTCTCTAAACTAGGCTCTGTAGAGAAAAATGCTTTAAATAAAAGTTGTAGATCTTTTAATTTTCTATAAATTAAATTGTATACACTTTTGTCGTAAAATGCATACTAAGGCCGAAATCTTAAAAAAATCAATTTTTCACACATTTTCGTGAGAAAAAAACAGAAAATCGCAAATTACCGCTAAACTAAGCGTTATACAAAAATTGTTTGAAATAAAAGTTGTAGAATTTTCAATTGTCTACAACTTTTATTATATAAAGTTTTGCGCTAAAATGCATATTAAAGCTGTAATCTTAAAAAAAACAACGTTTTTACGTGAAAACAGCCTCACCCAGAATTTCAGCAAACATGACGCCTACCCTATCTTGTAGAGAATAAAAAATTGAGTAAACCAGGCGATTTTTAAAAAAATCGTAGGACCAGTTTTTGAGAAAATCGCAAATAAGTGAAAAATTACACGAATAAACTACTACTGTCTTCCGGTTGACCGATTTTGATGAAAATGTTCGTGTCGCGTCCGGTAGTGGTATGTAACTTAAGTTTCAAGTTCGTACAATGTTCCGTTCTTGAGATATTCTGTTCACACACACACACACACACACACGCGCGCGCGCGCGCGCGCACACACACACACACATGCGCGCGCACACACACACGCACACTCACACACACGCACACACACGCACGCACGCGCACACACACACGCACGCGCACACACACAAACACACACACACACACACACACACAGACCAATCGCTAAAAACATGTTTCAGGGGGTCTGAAAACGTATAGATCCGGTGAAAACTCGATTTCGAAAAATCGACATGAAAACAATACTTTCCTTCCTATATATTCATATAGGCAAGAGAAAGTAAAAAGAAAGTTCCACAAAATAAATGTTTGAGCAAAAATTATTTTTTGTATTTTTTAAGTTATCTTTATAAATAGCCAAGTTATAGATACACATATAAAATGCTACAATCGCACAAAAATAGGCTGGCATATTTAAGCAGTAGGCCTACCTAGTGGAAAATACCTGGCAGTTTTCGGTAGGCACTCACAATATACTCCTGGCACTGGCACTGTAAGGGTTAAACGTCCATAATCATGACACAAGAAACAGAATTGATTACTATCTTGCTGATTTTACTTTCTCTTGCCTATATGAATATATAGGAAGGAAAGTATTGTTTTCATGTCCATTTTTCGAAATCGAGTTTTCACCGGATCTATACGTTTTCAGACCCCCTGAACCCAAAAAACATGTTTTTAGCGATTGGTCTGTGTGTGTGTCTGTGTGTGTGTGTGTGTGTGTGTGTGTGTGTGTGTGTGTGTGTGTCTGTGTGTGAACAGAATATCTCAAGAACGGAACATCGTATGAACTTGAAACTTGAAACTTAAGTTACATACCACTACCGGACGCGACACGAACATTTTCATCAAAATCGGTCAACCGGAAGTAGTAGTTTATTCGTATAATTTTTCAGTTTTTTGCGATTTTCTCAAAAACTGGTCCTACGATTTTTTTTAAAATCGCCTATTTTACTCAATTTTTTATTCTCTACAAGATAGGGTAGGCGCCATGTCTGCTGAACTTCTCGGTGAGGCTGTTTTCACGTAAAAACGTTGTTTTTTTAAGATTACGGCTTTAATATGTATTATAGCGCAAAAATTTACATAATAAAAGTTGTAAAGAATTTAAAGCCCTACAACTTTTGTTTCAAACATTTTTTTGTATAACGCTTAGTTTAGCGGTAATTTGCGATTTTCTGTTTTTTTTCTCACGAAAACGTGAGAAAAATCGATTTTTTTAACATTTCGGTCTTAGTCAGCATTTTACGACAAAAGTGTATATAATTAAATTTATAGAAAATTAAAAGATCTACAACTTTTGTTTAGAGCATTTTTCTCTACAGAGCCTAGTTTAGCGTGAAAGCGTGATTTTCCGTATTTTTAAGCCAAACTGAGTTCGATTGTTATTTTGCGTCATTCACTCATGATTAAAATAAGGTTATGTTTTTGAGGTTAGTTTTTGTTCATTTCTAATCTTTTAATACTAATGTTAGGTTTATTGTTAATTATTTGCATTGGCAAGAGAAAGTTGTGTGAGTGTTTCACACCAGATTTTTTATTTAAAATTTTAATCCATACAAAACTCAAAAAGAGTGTAGGATAAGTCAGTATGAAAATATTTTATCTCTAAAAAGAAACATCATACATAACAAATTGTCAATATCAGTCACAATATAAAACGTAAATTTAAACTTCATCATTTATAAATTCCTGGATTGTATAATAAGACTTTTCAACCAGGTTAGACTTTAACACTTTCTTAAATTTTTTTCACATTCAATCACAAACAACCTTTGTGGAAGATGGGACATCAGTTTTGATCCATTATTATTATTATTATTATTATTATTATTTGCGTATAGTCCCGTTAAGGAGAGCGCTAAAAACACAAAACTCTAGCTCTTGGTGGTGGCTCTTTTCCTCCTTTTAGCTTCCCAAAAACCTTTCATCCTCTCACTTTGCGCCTTCTTCTCTTCGTCAGTCCATTTTCGCCCACTTCTTTTGGCTTGCGATCTGAACTGAATTTCCTGGTTTCTGATTTTTTTCTCTACAAATTTTGCGGTCGTGAATGTCTTCCATTGTGATGCATAATTCTTGCATGTCTTCCATAGTTTCTTTGTACCAAGAGGAGCCCAACTTTGAAGAGGAAATTATGTTTAATATTCTTTTTGTCAGTCTGGTGTCACTCATTCTGGCTATATGTGTAAAAAACCTCACTCTGCATTTTCTGATGAATGTCGTGATGGTTTCAGTATGCCTGTATAGTTCTTCTGTGGGTCTTTTTTGGCCAGAAGTTTTCTTTGAAAACTGCACCGTGTAGTTTCCTCAGAATTTTCCTTTCTTGCCTTTCAATGTCTTTAATTTTTGCCATGCCCCTGGTACTTATGGTTTCTGATGCATATAAGGCTTCTGGTAGGACCACCGTATTGTAGTGTCGTAACTGTGCAGCTGTGGAGATGCATTTTTTATTGTAGTGAGACCAGGTGAGTTTGTACGCTTTCTATAACTTTGAGACTCTTTCCTCATTTGACTGTGTAGAGACCAGATTTTTGCATAATTTCTCCTAGATATTTGAACTCATTGACTTGTACAATATTTTACCGTTTTTTTTTTTAGTGGGAGTTTGTCTGAGGACTTTGTATCAAAAAACTGTGTTTTTTCATAGGAAATTTGGAGCCGGTTTTCATGGCAATCTCGTGGAGTTTTTCTAGGGCATATATATATATATATATATATATATTTTTTTTATTAGCTTGTGATATCTATTGTTACTAGTCTAAGACTAACTAACAATTTTTTCTAACTTAATTGATCTAAGTACTTAATCTAAGAATTTACCAACTATTAGTTCTTAATTTACGTTCGATATATTTCAATAGGTACACTGTTTATAATACAAAAATAAATCTTTATGATGCATCCTGCAGTTTGAAATTAATTCTATTTTATGTAATGAATTTATATAATAAATTTCACTAACCTTCCTTTTTAACTGCGTCAACTTTTTTTTTCACTTACATGTGTTTCGGTGTATCCACCATTATCAGAGTCACTATCATGGAGTCTCCAGGATGAAAAAAAAGAGTAAATAACATATAATTGAAACTAAAAACTTTATTTATTAAAAATCTATAGAAGATGATACATCTTCAGTCATTTGTAAAAAAACTTAAAATTAATTTCCTCTAATTTTTCCCATCTCATGTTTACTATAGATAGCAGCAGCAGTCAATATCACTTCATCTTTCCTAAATTTGACCTGTTCATTCAAAATGTCCTGTATTTGCTCTTTTAAATATTTATAAATGTGGAACATCTCATATTTTTCAATTTTATTTTTATTTTCTATATTACACTGTTCTATTATATTAAAATGTTTATCCATCTCACCAAATTTATGTTTTTCCTCTTTTATATGATTAGTATAGTTAGATATAATGTAGTCACATTTCAGTGCTTTTTTATGTTCATTATACCTCACTTGAAAATAACGACTAGTCATACCAATGTAACATTTTTTTACTGTTTATAATATTTACTTAACACTTTAAAATATATACAAGTAACTATTAACTAACGACTTAATAACTTTGTTTTGTTCATTACAACAGTTCAAATGGTTTCACATGAGAAAGCTTTCTATTCAAGCTGCATTGTCGAGTAGCTGTATAGTTTCGACATTCACATGGTGAAGAAGTCTGTCTTCATGACTTCTGGAAAATTTCCATATTACTTCGTTTATGAAATCCATGCCCAAGTCCTGGTGCAGGTTGTTGTTTCTAACGTATCAGGGAGCGTTGACAATGCGTCTGAGAACTTTGTTCCGGAGATCCAGTATATGATGGTATTTTTATAGAGAGATACCTATGAACTTGAAAAAATCAGAACGGTGCCTTCTTGTGAGATAGTCATGAGGCTTTACCATCAAACCATCACATCTTATTGACTTTGCGTACAGTACAGATTCCATAATAAATAAGGTATTGTATTCAGATGAACTAATGTCCCCTAGCCATGGGAGTGAGAGAATGCATAACGCTCTCACTTGCACAAGCCATACGCGCCGTTCCAATAACATTGTCTTTAATTTTACTCATTGTTGTGAGCAAGCATTTATGCGTGCAGTAAACTAACAAGCAAGATAACGACTGTAGTATGTTTTCAGATTTGGATTATAATGGTAAAGACCTTTGAGCGCATGCGTAGTTATGCCACATGTCTCCCTCTCACTCGCTCGGCTATGGGACATTAGTTCGTCTGATACCTATACAGTGAGAATTTTATTTTGCTGAAAGTAGTCTCTACAAGACTTCTCCAGACCTATCCCATATAAATATACCTCACAACTCGATTCTACATCAGAACGATCTCCTCAAACTTACTAGTATACGACCCCTAAAATATTATGGAATATGCGAAATGTGTATAAAAGAAACTAAAATATGCATTCAGTGCCACTTTCAATGAGTTTAATTTAGTGACTTACAATGAAAAATACTTTTGACAATGTAAGTTTATGATCCTTAAGGTGTTCATTCCAACTTAAGGAGGTAGTCAACTCAAGAAGATGACTTTTTTAAATTTCAATGTTTTTTGCATTTTATTTGAAGTTTAAAATTTTCTGAATCACAACATTTGTTTACTTTGTTTATACTTTGACAAAAAGTTATAAAAACATCTGTTTAAAATAAAGATCACTAACAAGGAGAGTGATATTTTTCCTTCGACTTTAAATTTTCCGGAAATGTGGTTTTTAAATGATTGTACATTCTTGAGAATTAAATATTTTGGTTAGTATTGGAGATATTTGGATGATGGTTTTTTCAAACGTTCATAATTTCTTGCTTTATTATCTGTGGAATGATTATTACAAAAACCTTAATAGGGATTTAGTTTTAAAAAATAATTTGTGAATACATAAAATAAATGTTTTTGAAAATATGATTTTTTTCAATAAATTTCTTGTAATAAAAAATACATACAAGCTCATACAACAGATAATAAACAGCAATTTTCTGTATTTTGTAGCATAAGAACAATTACTTTAATTAATAAACATACTATGTCAAGTATGAAAAATAATTTAGAAGTATTAGAAATAAATGACAGACACAATGAAATTTAAATTTTGGAGAAATATTATATTTATAAATATAGTAACATGGAAAAATTAATGAACACACAGGTGAGAATAAATGACAACCAACTGATTAAGTTGGCAAGACTGTTTTAAATAAAGAATCGACTACTCCTTATATGCCATGGTAGGAGTAGGAAGTTTTAAATTTTGATGTGAAAAATATTTAAAAAAATTTTAATTTACTGAAGATATGTACAAGATGCACGAAAGCGCTACAAACATTAGTAAGTGTTTTCTGTTACCGTATTCTGGTGGTTAGAAATATATATTTCAATATATATATGTACGAGGTGTGACTATTAAATAACGAGACTGACGTAAAAAAATTTTATTTTTATTTTATACATAATCACTTATTATAATTTGGTTTTATGTTAAAATTTATTTTTCTTTTGTTTTTTTTGACTCCTTTATGTTTTTTAAATTTTTTTTACTTGTACATTTATTTTATTTTTTTATTTTTTATTTGCCAATAAATTTGAATTAAGTTCACCCGCTGTCACCTTCAATATACACTCCTTCTCTATCCCTACAACGCTCCATGCGAATTTTCCATTGTTGGAAACAGTGCTGGAAGTCATCTGCTGTCAGCTCATTCAGGACACGTGCCGCTTTCTCTTTTACAGCTTCCACAGACTCAAATCTTGTCCCTTTTAATGAAGATTTCACCTTAGGGAACAGGTAGAAGTCACATGTTGCAAGATCTGGTGAATATGGGGATGTTCTAACACTGAGATGCTGTACTTGGCTAGCAACCTCTTGACAGATAACGCGGAATGAGCTGGCGCATTGTCTTGGCGGAGAACCCATGATTTGTCCTTCCACATTTTGAGGCGTTTTCTTCTTACTCTTTGACATAGTTTAGAAAGTACCTCAAGGTAGTAATATTGATTAATTAATTGGCCTTCAGGAACCCAGTGAAGGTACACAATCCCATGGATATAAAAAAAAATCATCATTGCTTTAAATTTTGACTTGCTCATTCGAGCTATTTTGGCTCTCGGTGAAGTTCGGCTCTTCCAGTGCATGGATTGGCCCTTCATTTCTGAATTATAAGTAAAAAAACCATGTTTCATCACATGTTATTATCATTTCCAAAAAATTTGGGTCATTTTCAATCGTGTACAGAGTGTCGGTACAAACATTTTTGCGAGCTTTATTTCAAACATTTTCGAGCGGCTTGTGTCCTGAAGGAGCTGACAGAAGATGACTTCCAACACTGTTTCCAACAATGAAAAATTCGCATGGAGCGTTGTAGGGATATGAGAAGGAGTGTATATTGAAGGTGACAGTAAGTGATTATGTATAAATAAAAATAAAATTTTTTACAACGTCAGTCTTGTTATTTAATAGCCACACTTCGTATGTTGTATGTATGTACTGTATGTTTACAATTGTTAGAAGTAAAAAATAAATACATATCTACATACACTATTACTTGCCACGTTTTTATTTCGGGATGAGGAATTCAATTTATTGACACTTCACTATACGAAGCACTAATGGACTAATTTACATACAGTTACAGTTTCTCCTCACAACATTTTTTTAATTTTTTTTATTTCTGGAGACTCCAGGAGAAGTATAGGACATGTCAGCAATAACATCTGAAATACATATAAGAAACACACAATGTATCACTACTATCAAGAAAGAAATTCTTGTACGCTATAAAAAGTTTCACCGATCAAGTAATTTTTCAGATTCCTTTTAAAGGAATCAAATCCTCACAACATTTTAAAAATTGGGGTAATTTATTCCTGAATTTTCTCCCTGCATAAGTAGTTTTTGT
The DNA here is from genome assembly GCA_035578175.1 of Catonia carolina. Taxonomy (NCBI): domain Eukaryota; kingdom Metazoa; phylum Arthropoda; class Insecta; order Hemiptera; family Achilidae; genus Catonia; species Catonia carolina. The sequence goes on from JAQMRL010000007.1 coordinate 59,349,137, forward strand.
TCAAACAATTTTGTGGAGTGATTAGCCACATAATAATCATTTCTGTTTCTCGTGTTATGATTGTGAACATTGAAATTCTGCATAAAATTATTTTGCCTAACATACACAATCACCTCAAAAATGTAGAGAGAGGGAACTGTAAGCAATTTAAGCTCCTTAAATAGTGGCCTGCATAAGGTTAGCTGGTTAGCTCCCACCATACACCTAATAACTTTCTTTTGAATTTTAAAAACCCTATTCATACTACCCATGCTAGAATTACCCCATACTAAGATACCATAATGGATATGAGACAGAATGAGGCCATGATAAGCTGCCATTAGTAATTTTTTATCATTTAATCTGGCAATTTGTTTTAGTGCAAATACCCCAGATAATATTTTACTACAAACTTGATTGGTATAGAAATCCCATTTCGTTGTCTGGCTCCAGGGTCTTCTGGCGTTTGGCTGCTGGAGCCTTGAAGAATCTTTCTAGAGTGAATTGCTTCTCTATTTTCTCCAGTACAGTCTTAAAGTGGTGCATAGCTTCAACATTGCACTGTTCAAGCAACCAGCTGGCTTTAGTTTGGCTGGAGTGCCATGCTATCACAAAACTTTGAATTTTCTATTTTTTTTCTGCATATCTCTAATGGCATGTGTAACAATTCAGAACATAACCTGTAAATAAGTCTGATGGCCTGATAAATATTGAATTTTTCCTTCCAAAACTGTAACAGTAGTATAAATAAGATCGTAGCACTAGAGATAAATAATGACAGAGATAAAGAAAAAACTTTTGTATAGTTGCGTACGTAGTCTACAATTAAATAGGCTTTACTGTATAAACTGTATTCTGAACTAAGAACAATATAAATGACATTTCAGTACAGCAAATTGTAAATTGGATCGCTTTTCTAGGAAAACAAAATACATTTGTAACAACGTTTGTATTGTTAAAAAAAGTATGTAATGTGGGAAGAAAAACATAACAACCAAGTTCTTGTAGTGAAAAGTTTGTATAGTGAATGGTTCGTATAGCGGGAGTACGACTGTACATAAAAAGTAGGTGCTTTAAGTAGGTAGCTATACATCTATTGATTGGAGCTATTTTACTTTTTTGGCTCTAGCAAACAGCCTGAAACTTCTTAAAACTGTACAAGGCACCCTCAGAAAAATCTTCGAGATATCCGGAACTTCAACTCGTGAATGCAGAATGTTGTAAATGTATTGAACTTCCATCACTCTATGTCACGTGCTCAGACTCTGAAGGCCCGTAGAATGAGAGGGCATCCTCATAGCAATCAAATTTTCTCCCAGATCTACATTCCAACTTATAAATTAGTCTTTTCTGCACCCTCTCTAGTTCCTTTTCTGTGACTTGTAAGGACTTTTATATCGGCATGACCTCTAGATCATTTAAAAAACAATTTCAAGAACACTAAATGCTTAAAATATGGAAAACAAAAACCTAATTATTCAGAACATGTTCAAATAAATAACCAAAAATTGACTAAATTAGAAGACAATACTGTTGTGGGAATAAATGAAAATAAGTATGAAAAATTTAAGCATTGGAAAAAATACATATTTAAAAAAAATTAATAATAATAACTTAATAAATGAATACAATTTAAAAATGACAACTGGTTAAAATTTATCATAAATTATATATAATAAAATATAGTTCCACATAAATTTATTTCTGACACAGATAGCAATAGCAGTAGATTTTTCCATTTTATAAACAGTTTGAATCAAACCTTTTACAAAGGAAGATGCAATCTTCACAATAAAATATTCTAGAAACTATATTATGTTATTATCCGAAGAAGCAATGCGTGCCACATTAGTACTCGTAAAAAATTGAAGAAAAGGAAAACAGTAAAACAGGCAAATATTTAAAAAAAAATGTATAAATATAAAAAAAAATATTACATTAATATAGATTCTGCTACTATGATGCTAACTAATAATTTAAATAATTATAATTATAAGTTTATTATTTGCAGATAGTTATATAAAAAATATATATGAGGAGGTTGAAAGGGTACTACAGTTGTAGAATCAAATGAAATTCCCTTAAAAATCGCAAAAATTAAACATAATGTTAATAATACTGTACATCAGAACCAAGTGAATGTTAAGTGTTACTAGGAATTCAGTGCTGAAAAAAATAAAGAAATAAAGTGCTGGTGTGTAAGGTCTGGAAGTTGATTCAGCTTATCCATGGATTGGTTGGTTTAGTTTTGCCTTGTTCATTTATAGTTAAGTAATAGCTAATGTAGTAATTTACTTTATAATTTAAAAAAAATTGTGTAATACAGAATAATCAAGAATATTGTAATCAGTAATTTGTTAATTAATTCATAAGGTATAGACAATTTGTGAATACTAACTTATTTTTGTTATTATTATTACTTCATCACTGTCCTTTCCTGAGCACAGGCTTTGCCTTACTCGGGAAAGTAATTTCTGTTCAGATAGATAAGAAATTGTACATACTGTAAAATTAATATAATGGAAATAAACAAATAAATAAAAATAAAATAAATAAGAGATGTGAAGAGAGAAGGCAAGGACATGTAATGAGGCTAAATGGTCGTGTGCTGGAGGATGTAACAGAAATCACATATTTGGGGTTTTCTCATCAAACAGAAAAACAGAAATGGAGCTAAGTAGAAGGGTATAGAAAGGAAGTGGTTTCTTCAAAAGTGCGAGAAGCTTAGTCTCGGATCAAGAATCTTGTTTATCATCTATGAAGCATTTCTTTTGTGCCAATTTGGTCATATGCAGGACATGCATGGACAAGTGGAAGGAAAGTAGAGAGTAGAATCCTGATGACAAAAATAAATTTCAAGAGCAGTATGCTGGGAACAACACAAATAGATAAAATAAGAATTAATAACAATTAGAAAATAATTGTGGATAAACAATCTGATAAGGATTGGACAGACAAAGCTATGAAGGTTTGATAATGACAATACAGGAGAGAAGTCAGCCTAAATATATGCATACTTAAAGATGGAGAGAAAAAGACCAATAGTACAATTAGTTTTTTTAATAAAATAATAAATAAATAGAAACCAAGGCAGCTACAAAAGGTTAGTAAAGAATTAAAATAATTATAAATTAGAATTTTGAAATTGCTACGCATTTATTTCCAATTTTTACCAAAAAATATCCGAAAAATAGTAATAAGTAATAATTGAGAATTGGCTTTCTAATCTTTAGATTAAAAAGTATTTATTATAACTATGAAACTTCATTAATAATCAAGAAACATCTGTAAACATCTGTCACAAAACAAAAGAACTAACATTTTTTACGAGTGACTGAACATAGCACCTTCTGTAAAGGTTTTTAAAGAATAATTAGTTTCAATTTTTACTTTCTCTTGCCTATATTAATATATAAGAAAGGAAAGTGTTGTTTTCATGTCGATTTTTAAAAATCGAGTTTTCACCGGATCTACATGTTTTCAGACCTCCTGAACCCAAAAAACATGTTTTTAGCGATTGGTCTGTGTGTGTGTGTGTGTGTGTGTGTGTGTGTGTGTCTGTGTGTGAACAGAATATCTCAAGAACGGAACAACATACGAACTTGAAACTTAAGTTACATACCACTACTGAACCCGACACAAACATTTTCATCAAAATCGGTCAACCGGAAGTAGTAGTTTATTCATATAATTTTTCACTTTTTTGCGATTTTCTAAAAAACTGGTTCTACGATTTTTTTAAAAATCGCCTGATTTACTCAATTTTTTATTCACTACAAGATAGGGTAGGCGTCATGTTTGCTGAAATTCTTGGTGAGGCTGTTTTCACGTAAAAAAATAATTTTTTTAAGATTGCGGCTTTAATATGCATTTAAGCGCAAAAATTTATACAATAAAAGTTGTAGAGAATTTAAAATTCTACATCCTTATTTCAAATATTTTTTTGAATAACGCTTAGGTTAGCGGTAATTAGCAATTTTCTGTTTTTTTCTCACGAAAACGTGTGAAAAATCAATTTTTTAAGATTTCGGTCTTAGTATGCATTTTACGACAAAATAGTATAATTAATTTTGTAGGAAATAAAAAGATCTACAACTTTTACTTAGAGCATTTTTCTCTACAGAGCCTAGTTTAGTGTGAAAGAGTGATTTCCCATATTTTTAAGCCGAACTGAGTTCAATTTTCATTTTGCGTCTTTCAGTCATGATTAAAATAAGGTTATATTTTTAGAGGTTAGTTTTTTGTTTTTATTTTTTATTTGTTGGTTAGTTTTGTTTTTGTAGTTCTAATGTTTTATTAATAATGTTAGGTTTATTGTTAATTATTTGCATTGGCAAGAGAAAATTGTGTGAGTGTTTCATACAAGATTTTTTTGTTTTTTGCGTACTCTGATGAGGGTCGGTCCACTTAAGCAAATAAACGTAAGCAAGTGAATAGGAGGGACATAGAACTGATGTGTTCAATATTTTCTATGAAAATAGAGACAAATACTTATTTTCTAACTCATCTTGCCTTTGAACTAGTCATCCCCTTTAACAATATGTAGGTGGCTTATAAAATTGAATGATCTTGAATCATCGTTAATAATCATTATAAATAAAGATCAGACAAAAAGATTGATACTACAATACCGATGTCTATCAGCGCTTGGAAATCAGGCTTGTTTATTTTAATATGAACATACAATGTTTGAATTTGTTATTTTCATGATTTTTCTGTTGGTACAGTAAAACCTCCTTAATCCGGCATTCTATAGTCCGGAATTGTCTATAATCCGGCATCAACGGCAATAGACAAAAATTATAGAATTGCCTTCACAATGAACATTGTAAAGTGAGCAACCCGACAGCTATCGCCGACACTCGAGAGCCACAAAGTGTCACTTTTGTAAAATTTGCTGAGTCAAATAAACAATACAGTATGGCCGAAGTTATGAACTTGCATGTAATAAAAATGATTTTTTAAATAAAAAAATACTAGTTGTAAGAAACAAGTAGATATTAGATCTTTTTTCCAGCCATCTACCAGTGCTGTTGCTAAAAACCACAAATAGTACTGTACTGTATTTCATACTGTATTCAAATTTATTTCATCATGTACTGTACTTAAAAAATGCATTTTAATATTTCTCCTGTACTTATATATTGATTTATATTGTTTAAATAACCCATGTTTAAATAATAAATAGATACAGTAAAAGTTTCTTGTGCAAATTGTGTTATTTTTTATACGACTCCTGTATTTTTATAAATAACCTCCATAGTCCGGAATTTTCTTTAATCCGGCAAGCTTCGAGTCCCAAACGTGCCAGATTAAAGAGGTTCTACTGTATATCTTCATTTAACCCACCTCTTGCTAAAAAATTAAAAATATAAATATAATCTTTCTTCCAAATGTATTTGAACCAGTTCTCTTATGAGTAGGAACATCAAGCCATTTTTACTTTTTCCTTCCTTCAAGAATCATCGTGTTCTGCACACCAATTTTAACTAGTTCCAGAGTGATTTCACTGATAATTCTCCTGACTAAGATTATCTCATTAAACTATTTAATGAATTAAATTCTGACACCTTTCATTTCTATTGTCATAATTTTGGTATGCTCACTTCAATCTAATGTGTTTTAGATAATCTTCAAATAAATAAATAAAGTAAATTATAGTTTGATTTCTTGACTGTTTTGGTATCTTATGGTGTCCTTAAGATGATATGGAAGCTTGTTGGCAATCAGTTTCTGAAAGAATTGGGTTTAAATTTGGGAATGGAATAAGTTAATATAATAAATAAAGTTGAGAATGGGTTGTGTCTTAGGCCGAAAACACACTGCATCAGTCAATTTGGTTGAAGCAAACCGAAACAAAATGTTTGTTTGTGACTGAACGTGACTGGAACAGCTCCAACCCACACTGCAGCCAAACACAGTCAGTCAGTTGTGAACCGTGATAATTTATAGACACGCGTGTACTATATTAAGATGTCTTCAGATGAAGAAGTGGAAAATTGTGTACCTGTTTTATGGCAGTGCTTATTGCTACAATCAAAATCATCAAGGTGAACGTATTTGGTGCACCCTTATAATCAATGTATAAATTACAATAATAATACTAGTTCACTTTTAAGTGAATTAAAACAGTAGGCTACCCTAAAAAGTTTTGTAATTTTACTATCATGAGTCCTGCAAGTTTTGATTATTAGTATATTATTCAGCATAGGATTACAAAAGTAGATTCTAATTTTTGGAATAGTATTAAAATAAATGAGAAGCTGCTTGTGACATTAAGGAATGTGAAACCAATAAATAATGTTAAATGTTGATTTTATAATTTGTTTTATTTTATGCATAAAATTGCAACATTATTACACAGCGCCCATCTCGCGCGAAATATCATCCCACAATTTGTCAATAATTACTCGGTTGCAGTGTTCTTTCATTTTAAAATGATAGATCGGTGGACGTTGTTCAACTAAAGTCAGTAGCTTCTCTGCATCGCATTCCATCTAAAAATTTAATAAAATATGTAATACAATTTCAAATAAATTAAATAAAAATACACAAATATTATACAATATAATCTAAGGATTATAAATTAATAATAATATGCACAGGTGCTTAAACGATCAGACTTCTGCAACTCAAACAATTTTGTTTTTGAAAAAATAAAATACTTTAATAAACTGTATGACCTCAGTGAACTACAAATATTTTTGTGTTTTAATGTTTGCTAAATTTTGATAATTTTATGTTCATGAACAATATTACTGTATTATTGTGTTGTAGGCAATAAATTCCATTTTTTTGAGTGATGGTACCACGGACTTAGTATGATATCATACTAAGTCCGTGGATGGTACGCACATCCTAGCTTATGTAGCTTATATTTTTGTACATACATGTGTATACAAATCATCTGATTGATATTGGACTATTATAATTCTCTATTCTGTATTTTTTTTAAATACAAAGATTAAAATAACTAAAAGATAAAATAAAGTAATAAAATTATTAATTGTTGGTCTTAATAAAATTGAAAGAAAATAAAAGCGTTGGTGTACGTAACTTTGCTTGAAAATGTTTGCAGCAAACCGCAATTCAACAAACAACACCAGGCAATGACTGGGTGTGACTGGAACAGACTGGAGCAAACAAAACGTTTGCCTTGCCAGTGTGTTTGCTCCCCGCTTGACTCTATACTAAACCGCTTACTTAGGTTTACTTCGAACAGCTCCAGGCAGTCCCGAACATACCCAGGCTGTTTTGACTGATGCAGTGTGTTTTCGACCTTACGTGCTGTAGAACACCCTTGAAAGATCCCCTTATTTGAATTTGTTGTTTTTTGTTTTACATCTGACTGTTTTGGATGTAAACAATTTGTTCGCTAATACAGATGATGAAGGGTGATAGATGAAAATGAATGATGAAAAATATCAGAACTGACTGGAAATCAAACCCAGGATCCCTGACCTTAGAAGTCAGATCACTATACCACTACACCTACACTTCACTATAATACATACCGGTTGTCCCACGGAATTTAAACCATAGGGAAATAGTATTGATTTTCATTAGTTTATCAATGTTTTCTTCCCATGAATAAATTAGAAAATGTTTAGACCTTTAAAAAATATCAATTTTGATACATTTTATGCTGTATTTTAGCTTAATATACTTAAATTTGTAAACTGTTTTCTATTTAATGTTGTAAATTTTAATAATCGTTTGGGTTCCTTTTGTAGAGTAATGGTAGTGTTTTAGTATGGAGAGAAGATAACTGGTGGTTCAAATTCATCTGCGGTTAAATTTTTTATTGCTAAACAAATATTGGAAATAAATTATATGTGACCGTCCATAGGAATTTTTTTTTTTTTTTTTTTTGGTTTAACGTCCGACTGTTTTTCAAGTACTGCTAATGCAGACAGTGAAGGATGAAATGATTTTTTGTAACGTGTGAAAATATGTTGTGCCAAAATGTGATTCGAACCCAAGACCGCATGATGAGAGGCGAGCATGTTACCAACTATGCCAATGCAGCTGTCCATAGGAAAAGGGACCTTATCTTCACTAAGCAAAATTTTCAGGAGAGCAGAAAAACTGAAATTATATCAAAAATGACATTTTTTTGTTTAAAATTAACTTATTCTTTTCTGTTTACAAAAATAACCCTATTTTATATTATTTTGAATTTTAAACCTGGTTAAATTCCCAAAAAAAGACAGTATGTCAAATAGGGAAACAGATCTTAGCTTCACCAATGTATTTTTTACTGGTGAAGTTAAGATCCCTTTTTTGTTGAATCCATAAAAGAAAAACTAAAAGTTCTGGCTCAAAAGATGAAAATAGTAAAAAATCTGGAGAATATCCTTTCAAAAAAATAGTCAAGTTTGGTGCCTTTACTCTGCTCATGAAAACCAATAACATTTTCAGAAAGTAAATTTTCAGTTTAGACCTATTTTCAGTATCATTATCTTTTTCTTTTTTTTATTAGATTAGTTTCTTTAGTATTACTCGTATTTCAATTACAATTTGTTAAAAGTGAACAAAGTTATTTAGTAATGTTTCATCTATGTTGTATGTTAAAAATTACAAAAACAATTTCAATTTTTTCCCCATTTGTGAATTTTTACATTTGACATGATCTCAGAAAATCTGTTACAGGTTTTAACTATTTCAAATATTAACTATTTAAAGACATCCCTGGATTCAGCGCAAAATTTTGCATAAGTAAGCCATGACATCTGATAAAAACAAGAAAAGTAAATACTAAAAGAAATATATTAATTAAACAATATTATTACTAAAATATTAACCGACTTAAACTGAAATTTCTCGAAAACAAGTGTTCCTTAAACTTCATTTTTAAAATTCTGTGACTTTTTTATAAATAACAATAAAAAAAGTAAAAATATCATTGTTTTCAGTTAAATTCTCTGGAAGAAACGAACATAACCTCACTTTTGACTTGGTTGAAGAGAAGGTCCCTTCTCCTACAGACGGTCACATATTATAATTTATTTTTGTTTTATAAATAAAAAAAAATGTATAAATGAAAAAGTTATTTTTGTTACTATAGGCCTACTGTAAATAAAAAAAAAAAAATATTCAATACAAAAAAACAACATTACACTTCAGATTTGAACCTGTTCTCTCTCAACAATGGACCAGTACGCTACCGTCACTTCGCAGTGATCACAGAAATAAGATGTAAAACTTACGGTATACACACTTAAGTTTAAACAAACACCGTTGCTTTTACGTATATTTTTATTTATTTTTTAAAATGATTTCAAGCTGAAATACAGCTTAAAATATATCCATATTGATATTTTGTAAAGGTCTTTACATTTTCTAATTATTTCTACTTATATCAAGTCTTCATTTAATCATGGGAAGAAACATTAACAAACTAATTCTTTTTTGTAGTCCCTAATGTGTGTACGTTGCAATCTGTTCAATTCAGAACAATAAGCAACCCCATGACCCAATGAGGTGAGGATGATGTGTATGACATGTAAATGAGGTGTAGTCTTGTACAGACTCAGGTCGACCATTCCTGAGAGAGTATGGTTAATTGAACCCCAACCATCAAAGTACACCGGTAGCCACTGTCTAGCATTCAAATCCGTATAAAAGTAACTACCTTTACCAGGATTTGAACCAGGAACCTTCGTCTCCAAAAATCAGCTGTTTAACGGCTGATTTTGGCGACGACTTTACCTCTAGACCAGTGGTTCCCAACCCGCAGTGATCTGCAGACCACTCAGCCTGAAAGTGAACTACCACGGACCACCCATTACATTATTGCATCTATCTTATCAGTTGTAACCAAATTAAAAGGTGATAAAGTAAAACAAATTTTCAGAAACAAACTATTATTATTAATTAAGAAACTATTATTACAAACATATAATTGTTATTTTCAGAAAGTAGGGTACATCACAAAAAGTAAAAATATTTTTTAATTGTAAATTGTCTTTTAATAAAATAAGGAATACAGAATTTACTTAGTCGAAAATAACAATTATCAAAAATAACAAGATTGTGTCTCACTGCTTCCATATTCTGGGAAATAACGAGCAAATTCACTTTTGAGGTTGCCTAAGTGGCCGAGTATGTTGTGCTGTACCTTGTCTGTAACAGTAGCATAATCCTCGTTATTAGCAAGAGCTTTGAAATTCGCGAACAATTGAAAGTTTTTTTCTTCAACTTTGACTATCCAGTGATCAAGCTTACACAAAAACGCACGAAGTTTGTCCTCGAATGCAAATATATTACCAACACCTTCCAAATTTTCGTTTCCAGAACCTTGAAGTTGTAAGTTTAATTGGTTCAAGTGGCCAAAAACATCCACTATATACGCGAGTCGAATCTCAAAGCTTGGTTCACTCAGTTGTTCCAAGAAATGTTGCATTTTAGTCTCAATATAAAATACTTTAACTCCTCTGTTAATTCATATAAGCATGCTAACATATTGCCTTTTGACAGCCAACGCATCTCAGTTATTATAAAGTAGTGTTTCGTGCTCGGAGTCTAATTCTGCGCATAACTTTTTGAAAATACGTGTGTGTTTTGCAATACCTTTAACAAAGTTCACCATCTTTACGGCCAATTTCATGGTATTCAATAAGTCTTCCGGCATGGTTTTCGATGCTAATGCTTGCCAGTGAATTAAGCAGTGCTTTAATCACGGGAAAATATTAATTTTTTTATAAGTAGTCACCGGACTCTCATGAATCACCCCGAAGGCTCTCACGGATCACCTTTGGTCCATGGACCACCGGTTGGGAAACACTGCTCTAGACCAACCCGGTGGGTTAACAAACTAATGAAAATCAACGCTATTTCTCTATGGTTCAAATTCCGTTGGATACCTGGTGTTATCCATAAACCAGCATTATACTGAAGAAGTACAAAATTGTCACGATGCACATTCCCTAGAGAGCAATGCAAGTAAAAGAGGAAAGGGAAGTCTAAGGAACAAAGACATAATACTTAAATAAAGGTAAATTTGGGAAGTGTTTACTGGTTACCATATTATTAGTGGTTTAAGAAAATGTATATACATGTGTGTGTGTGTGTGTGTGTGTGTGTGTGTGTCTGCTTTTGTATAGAATAATTAATTTTGCCCTTCCCAAAAAAAATTCTGGAGACATGCCTGGTCTCTCTCCCCTTTGAATCATTTTAACATTATCTAAGATTTATACACGGAAGAAAACACTATTGTAGATTTTCTATCTAAAGTAAAGCGCCCGCCAGTATTAAGTACAGGTACAAAGACATAAAATTTATTTGAGATAAATTTTTAAAACATAGAATTCGCAACGTTAGCAATGTACAATTATTACAAAATGGAACTTGTAACAGAATCATCAAGAGAATATAAATTCAAGGTCGGTATTTGAAAGATCATTACTGACAGCATGCGATTTGTATGCATAAGAGCAACTGCATTTATGCTTTATGAAGATTTTGCATAGCAAAAAAATTTATCACCATTTTCTTGTAGCTGTATTGCGTTTATTGGGCCTTGACTTCCTTCACAATCGTCCACCAATCCTCTCAGTTAGTTGCTAGCGTTCTCCATCCTCTCACACTCATCAGAGTCAAATCATTGTGATATTAGAAACTTTTTCAGGTCTTAAGATAACTGTTTTATTAGTTTTTAATTTTCTCTTTGCGACAGTTTAACTGTGTCTTTATGCTCATTTATTGAATTAATTTTGCATAAAGTTAAAATATTTACATTGTGTTAGTTAAAATATATTATTGTAAAGTAGTTATAGTTATAAAATAAAAATTATAATATATATATGCGTATGGACCCTGATGGATCGCGCAAAGCATTCCGACTCATTTTTGGGAATTATTTCTCATTTTCCATACTTCTCTCATTCTCTCCCCATGTGTTCGCTTCCTCTCCTCTGTCCACTTCGTCCCTGTCCTCCTAAGGACCTCATTCTCTGGCATCACATTCCACTCGTTTATCCTGTTCCTGAATGTACCGGGTGAGCATAAAGTCTTGCCCTGATTATAAAAATTTATTGCAGAATAACTGTTTGACATAATAATTTAAATTTGATGCTGTTACATAGGTTAATGTTAATAGTTTTTTTTAAGATTACTTACATTAGTAAACTTCAACGTGTGCCCCCTTGGTAGCTCGGAGAATGTCGAAGCGGTATTCCAGTTCCCGCCAGGTGTTTTGTAACATGTGTTCTGTCACAGTACCCACAGCAGCTTGTATCCTAGCCTTCAGTTCGTCAACGTCAGCAACTGGTGTGGCGATGACTCTATCCTTGATATAGCCCCAGAAAAAAAGTCAAGGGGAGTAATGTCTGGAGAGCCGGGTGGCCAGGGTGTTGGACCATCCCTTCCAATCCACCGATTTGGAACTGGAATACCGCTTCGACATTCTCCGAGCTACCAAGGGGGCACACGTTGAAGTTTACTAATGTAAGTAATCTTAAAAAAAACTATTAACACTAACCTATGTAACAGCATCAAATTTAAATTATTATGTCTAACAGTTATTCTGCAATAAATTTTTATAATCAGGGCAAGACTTTATGCTCACCCGGTATTTCTGTCTCCAATACCTGTTGGGTCTATTTGTGCCTTATGTAAGTCTATTTTCACGTGTGTAATCCATGGTGTTGTTGATTTAACTTTTTGTATGTAAGTAAGAATCTTGTTAGTGAGTCGTGTTGGGGGGAGTCTACTGATGTGCCCATAGAATTGCAGCCTTCTTTTCCTTATGTCTGCCGCTAGATTAGACATTTTCTCGGTTGTTTTTCTGGAGTGTAGCCTGTAGCCTTCTTCTGTTAATTTTGGACCTATAATTTTCCTCATGATCTTCCGTTCTTCCTTCTGTATGTTTTCAATATCACCTTTGTTTTGGAATGTAGGGGTCTATATATATATATATATTTTTTTTTTTCTCTCTATTACAAATTGTTTAGGTCATCAGCCGAAAGGCTGGTTTGAACCTGTAGAGGTTTTACTAAGTAAAACGAGGAGTGAGGTGGTTTACCATTGCCTTCCTCACTGAGTAGAAAATTACACTTACCAGCATGCCGAGCCCTCTGAAAAACACATATTTTCCACTCTGCAAATGACACCTTCACTTCATTCACCACAGGGTCTGGCTGTATAATGAAATTCATTACTTTCAGATAAGATAACTCTGATTAGTGTCTTTTACACCTCTACCTCTTCTGTTCTTAAATGATTCAGTCATTTAATTGACTGACCATGTGATAAGAAACAGAACTATTTATTTGAGCCCTGCAACGAACAGATTGAGAGTAATTAATTTGACTCTCCATCTGTCTGTTATGGGCATCTATTACAAAATACACTATCATAACCTTAAAGTTTTTTTAAAAATTTCTATTGTTATTAAAATTAAAATATAATATTGATATTTTATGTAAAATGTTATTGAATTTATCTATTTTATGTTTTTTTTTTTAATTCTGTTTAACGCAATCTTTGTAACCTGTTTAACTGTAGTAATTTAACTTAGTAATTTTATAGTAGTTATAAGTATTTAAGTGAATTAATGTTTTTGTTCTGTATACTCCTATGCGCGGACAGAACTCTTTGTGAAGAAGAGTTTTTGCGTATAAGTATATTTAGTTTAAAATATTGTACATAGCTTAGTATAGTCATAAATTGTAATTTTAATGTAGCTATATTTTACTAAATAAATAAATATTATCCATCCACATTTTCCTAGGACTGCCCTTCCTTCTTCTCCCATACAGTCCTTCCTTCCGTACTATGTTAACTGTCCTTGAGGACTTTGTTCTCTCACTGATATGCCCATAATAGGCAGGCAGAGTTTTAAATTATTTCCACTCAATTTGCTAGTTCCAGGGCTACAAAAAATAATTCTATCTCTTAACACATGGTCAGGTAATAATTATATGACTGAAGCATGTAATACAGAAGAAGTACAGGTGTAAAAGATACTGGTCAGAGGAGTTAACTCTCCTGAGAGTAATGAATTTCATTATACAGCCAGACCCTGTGGTGAAAGAAGTGAAGGTGTCGTTTGCAGGCTGGAAAATAGATGCTTTTTGAAGGGCCTGGCATGGTGATAAGCATACTTTTCCACTCAGTGAGAAAGGCACAGGTAAACCACCTCACTTCTCTTTTTATTTAGTAAAATCTCTAGAGGTCCAAACAAGCCTTTCGGCTGATGACTTGAACAACTCTCAATGTACCTACCCCAACAATCTCAGTCTTTGGGCCTTTATGAATCTGACTACTGTATATCTGTTATTTCAATGAAAGTTTTCAGTTCATCAGTTTCATGGACTTTCGAGTCAACTACTTACTTTTTTCAGTATTACACTTCTTTCGTCACTTTTATATAGGTTGTTGTTGTTTAGGTCAACAGCCGAAAGGCTGGTTTGAACCTCTAGAGGTTTTATTAAGACTTAATACTCCTCGTTTTTACTTAGTAAAAACGAGGAGTAAGGTTGTTTACCATTGCCTTCCTCACTGAGTTGAAAGAGTATGCTTATCAGTATGCCAGGCCCTCCGAAAAGCACTCACTTTCCACCTTGCAAATGACACCTTCACTTCATTCACCGCAGGTTCTGGCTGCATAGTGAAATTCATTACTCTTGTAGGAGATAACTCTGACTAGTGTCTTTTACACCTCTACCTCTTCTGTTCTTAAATAGTTCAGTCATATAAGTGGCTGACTATGTGATAAGAAACAGAACCATTTTTTTTAGCCCTGGACCAAACAGATAGAGTGCAATTAAAATAACACTCCACCTGCCCGTTTTGGGCATTTTGTATAAGTATGTGATATTTATTAAATGTTAAAAGATGTGTATATATGTATGTTTTACCATTTGTTTCATGCCTCGTTGATTGAGAGTTCATCAAGCTGGATGGTTGTTACTGAAGGCCAGTAAAGACATTTTGAAAGCCATTACACCCGGTTGATTCCTATTTTGTCTTTCTTAAGACTAAGATGCTAGCCAGGTTTCACTCTTTGTAGCAAATTATTCTGTTGCAACCATTATGTTTACACTACATGAATCCATTAATGCTTTTTATATGATAATTAATAATGCAAATAAATGTATTTTTAACTAACGGGTGTTTCAAAAAGGATGCAACTTTAACATAAGGAATGTAAAAGTAACGCATAGGTAAATTTCATGTCTTGTTACATGTCAGTAGGTAAAAGTGTATTCTAGGTTAACAGCTTGTAACAATGAAATGTCATTCTGTGCACCAGTGCTATTCCAGTATCCATTTTTCTCCATTGTGTCAACAATATCGTTTTCCAAAGATAAACTTACAATTTGTCTGACTGAAAGAAAACATTTCACCTATTGTAATATACTTGGTTTATCTGGGCTTGGCACAATCTTTATTGCAATATGGGATAATTTGATGGGGTCTGCTTTTAACCACAGTACTGGGCTGCTGATTGTTATGCAGAAACAAATTCTAAAAATCTGATGTGAAACACTCACATTACTTTCTCTTGCCAATGTAAATAATAACCAATATAACCTAACATTAGTAATAAAACATTACAAATAAACAAAAAACTAACCTCAAAAAAACATAACCTTATTTTAATCATGAGTGAAAGACACAAAAGGAAAATCAACATCAGTTTGCCTTAAAAATACGGAAAATCACTTTTTCACGCTAAAATAGGCTCTTTAGAGAAAAATGCTATTAATAAAATTTGTAGATCTTTTAATTTTCTATAAATTTTATTATGTACACTTTTGTCGTAAAGTGCATACTAAGGCCGAAATCTTAAAAAAATCGATTTTTCACACGTTTTCGTGAGAAAAAAACAGAAAATCAATAATTACCGCTAAAATAAGTGTTACACAAAAAAATGTTTGAAATAAAAGTTGTAGAATATTAAATTATCTACTAATTTTATTATATAAAGTTTTGCGCTAAAATGCATATTAAAGCCGCAATCTTAAAAAAACAACTGTTTTACGTGAAAACAGCCTCACCAAGAATTTCAGCAAACATGGCACTTATCCTATCTTGTAGAGCATAAAAAATTTAGTAAACCAGGCGATTTTTAAAAAAAATCGTAGAACCAGTTTTTGAGAAAATCGCAAAAAAGTGTAAAATTACACGAATAAACTACTACTTCCGGTTGACCGATTTTGATGAAAATGATCGTGTCGGGTCTGGTAGTGGTATGTAATTTAAGTTTCAAGTTTAAAGTTTGTACGATGTTTCGTTCTTGAGATATTCTGTTCACACACACGCGCGCGCGCACACACACAGACCAATCGCTAAAAACATGTTTTCTGGGTTCAGGGGGGTCTGAAAACGTGTAGATCCGGTAAAAACTCGATTTCTAAAAATGGACATGAAAACAATACTTTCCTTCCTATATATTCATATAGGCAAGAGAAAGTAATAATACTTACTCCATGCACCCCTCATAACTTCTATTTGAGCAGTTTGCTGTTTTAAACGTTAGGAAATTGTGCATTAAATCTGTAATATTAAATTAAAGCATATGATTATAATCCTGCATCGAGGCAGAAAGGAACCATAAGGGTAGCCGCTGGCCTATTACAGGAAGTAAAAAAATATGGTGTGAAACACTCACACGACTTTCTCTTGCCAATATAGATAATAACCAATGTTTAATCAAGAGTAGACAATGTAAAATGAAAAATATAACCTAATTTTAATCATGAACGAATGACGCAAAGTGAAAATCAACCTAGCTGTAGACTTAAAAACACAGAAAATCAGTAATTGTTGCTAAACTAATATCTGTAGCAAAAAATTCTTAAAATAAAAGTTGTAGGTTTTTTAATTTCATACAACTTTAGCCGTACCTATACACTTTTGTCTTAAAATCCGTACTAAGGCCGTAATCTTAAAAAATCCAAATTTTTTACCGATTTTGATGAGCAAAAAATACAGAAAATCACTAGTTGATGCTAAACTAAGCTATGTAGAAAACATACTTGAAATAAAAATTGTAGGGTTTAATTTTCTACAACATTAATTGTATACACTTTTGCCCTGAAGTGCGTATTAAGGTTTTTTTTGTTTGGGGTTTTATCGTCTGAGTTTTTGCAATTGCTGGTAATGCAGACGGTGAGAAGGATGATAGATGAGTGATGAAAAAATGCTAGACCTGACCGAGAATCGAACCCGGGACCCCGGCGTAGAAGCCAGTTGCGCTAACCACTACGCCAAAGGGCCGGCCTGCGTATTAAGGTTGGAATCTTTAAAAAAATCAGTTTTTACCTGAGAGCACAGACCCGAAGAATTTCAGCAGTCATGACGCTTAGTTTATCTTGTTAATCATAAAAAATGTAGTAAATGAAACTATTATTTAAAAAAATCGTAGGAGCCGTTTTTGAGAAAATCGCAAAAATTGAAAAATCAAACAATAAACTACTACTTCCGGTTGACGAATTTTAATGAAAATGTTCATATCGGGTATCCTGTACCTAACTAACTTCTTAGTTTCAACTTCGTACGATATTTCGTTCTTGAGATATTATGTTCACACAAACACATACCATCGTTAAAAAAAAATCATGTTTTGTGTTCAGGGGGCCTGAAAACGCCTATTTACGGTGAAAGCTCGATTTTGAAAAATCGACATTAAAACAATACTTTCCTTTTTTACTTTCTCTTGCCTATATGAATATACAGGAAGGAAAGTATTGTTTTCATGTCGATTTTTCGAAATCGAGTTTTCACTGGATCTTCACGTTTTCGGACCCCCTGAACCTAAATAACATGGTTTTAGCGATTGGTCTGTGTGTGTGTGTCTGTGTTGTCTGTGAGTGTGTGTGTGATCAGAATATCTCAAGAACGGAACATCGTACGAACTTTAAACGTAAGTTACATACCACTACCGGACCCGACACGAACATTTCCATCAAAATCGGTCAACCTGAAGTAGTAGTTTATTCGTATAATTTTTCACTTTTTTGCAAAAAAACTGTTTTCTCAAAAACTGGTTCTACGATTTTTTTAAAATCGCCTGGTTTACTAAATTTTATATGCTCTACAAGATAGGGTAGGCGCCATGTTTGCTGACATTCTTGGTGGGGCTGTTTTCACGTAAAAACATTGTTTTCTTAAGATCACGGCTTTAATATGCATTTTAGCGCAAAAATTTATATATTAAAAGTTGTAGAGAATTTAAAATCCTACAACTTTTATTTCAAACATTTTTTTGTATAACTCCTAGTCACGGACCTAGTATGATAGGGACGTAGCGTAAATTCAAAAATCTGTGTCTAAAGAGGGGATACGGAAAAAAGAGAAACAGAGAAAAGTGAGCTAGGCCCAACTCCCACTCCAAAGCAAAGACTGAGCTATATTTAATAAGATGCGCGCAGCAGGTATATATAGGGTGATTCAAAAAGAGCGCCGGTTTTTAAACGGCTGGTAAATTTTTGTTTATCGGTTGGCAACATTGTTTGACCACATTTCTATTTTGGAGAACATTCCGATTGACGATTCAGTTGTAGTTTCTCTTGTTTGCAGTGTAGTACTCTCGCAATCTGTGTCTAACCATGGAGAGGTTTACTATTGCGCAACGAGTGTTAATCGTCAAAACATTTTACCAGGGTGGAGAGAGTTATGCGGCTACTGCCAGGCGACTTCGCGGTACTCTAGGACGTAATGAAGCACCGAATGAATCAACAGTTTGCAGGCTCATGAAAAAGTTTTTTGAGACGGGTTCAACAGTCGACCTTAAAAGTTCTGGACGTCGTCGTTCTGGCCAAACTGAGCAAAACGTTGCGTTGGTTTGTGACAGTGTGGCTGTTAGCCCAGCAAAATCAATACGTCGCCGTTCTCAACAATTGGGTTTACGATGTTCTTCTGTACGGAGAATTCTTCGGTACGATCTCCAATATCACCCGTATAAAATTCAGTTGCTGCACGAGAAACAATGTTGTTGCTCCGTGAACGGTTCCAGGATCGCATCATTTCTCGTAATTCCGACCATCAATGGCTACCAAGGTCGTGTGACTTGACGCCTTGTGACTTTCCTCTTTGGGGTCATCTGAAGTCATTGGTGTATGCCAATAAACCCCGAAACATCAATGACTTGAAGGAGAAAATTCGACGCGTTATCGGGCAAATGGAAGTCGAAACTTGTCGTGCAGTAATATCCAGATTCATGGACAGAGTTGATGCGTGCCAGCGCAGTAGAGGAGGACACATGCATGACATCATTTTTCATACATAAAATCGGAAGGAAAGATGAACTTGTTGATGTATTTATTTTCAGTTTTTCAATAAAATAAATCTCTTAATTTGATATATCAAAACCGGCGCTCTTTTTGAATCACCCTATACTATATATGCAGATAGCACCTATATACAATGCACGACAGATCTGATATTTTCATTATATTACAAATGCAATAAAACTTTTCTAAATATTAAAATCATTGTGACAAAAAATTTATATAATTAGAACTCGAGTTATATTCTCACGCACTTATATAATGTGTATTTTGTATAAAATGAAAAAATTCAGGTAAGTATATGGAATTTAAACCATCTAATAATTTTTAGGGATTTTACAGATTAACATTGTATACAGTTGTAATGAACAGATACAATGTAAGATTATACATTATACTGTTAAAAATATATAAATAGTTTCTATTTTTATAACAACTTTTTCCCTACCAAGACCATCTTTGAATTTCAAAAGAAACCATTATTTGGGAAAACATGCCAGGGTATTCCCCCGCTTAATTACCCTCGAAATACACTTTTATTGCCTTTCCTTTTTTTTAATGACAAACAATGGTTATCTATAATTCTATTACAAGACCTGAAAACTGATTTTTGTTGCTACAAACAATTTTCATTATAAAACTTTTAACCACCGTCAGAGCAACATCTCATTTTATCTTGGTTTTCAAATTTTTTGAATTTTGGAATTTTTGTGTACTCATTCGCCTTCATTAATTAAAGCAGTTGTTCAAAAATTCATTAAAGTTAGAATGTTTTACATAAATAACCATGCATTTGATAAACGCTCCAACAAAAGACATTTATTTACAAAGTTAATTCTTTTCATGAATCAATAATTTAAAAATATATTAAACATTAACATTGTTTGTTTTGATGTATATAAATAGCAAATACTACTTAAAGAATTACTAAATTTTGGATAGGGATCGAATCGCTGACAGTGCAATTTAAAAAGTGGATTTTCTGCACATGAAAATAAATATAAGATTTCATAAAATATACATTATAACAGTACATAATAGATAGATAATAATTTTAATTTATGTAATTGGTGATCAATAAACAATACAATAATCATCTCATAACATATGTATATATTTCTTATACTATAGGGTGATTCAAAAAGAGCGCCGGTTTTGATATATCAAATTAAG
Source organism: Catonia carolina (assembly GCA_035578175.1). NCBI lineage: Eukaryota > Metazoa > Arthropoda > Insecta > Hemiptera > Achilidae > Catonia > Catonia carolina. The sequence goes on from JAQMRL010000007.1 coordinate 59,369,527, forward strand.
AGATTTATTTTATTGAAAAACTGAAAATAAATACATCAACAAGTTCATCTTTCCTTCCGATTTCATGTATGAAAAATGATGTCATGCATGTGTCCTCCTTTACTGCGCTGGCACGCATCAACTCTGTCCATGAAACTGGATATTACTGCACGACAAGTTTCGACTTCCATTTGCCCGATAACCCGTCGAATTTCCTCCTTCAAGTCATTGATGTTTCGGGGTTTATTGGCATACACCAATGACTTCAGATGATCCCAAACAGGAAAGTCACAAGGCGTCAAGTCACACGACCTTGGTAGCCATTGATGGTCGGAATTACGAGAAATGGTGCGATCCTGGAACCGTTCACGGAGCAACAACATTGTTTCTCGTGCAGCGTGACAGGTGGCACCATCCTGCTGAAACCACAACTCGTCAATGTCCATTCCATCCAAATGACGCTACAAAAACTCCCTAATCATCGTACGGTATCGGTCTCCATTTACTGTCACGGCTTGTCCTTCTTGATTTTCAAAAAAGTAAGGGCCGATGACACCGCCCGAACAAAAGCCGCACCAAACTGTCACTCGCTGTGCATACATTTCCCTTTCATTAACCACGTGAGGGTTTTCTAAACCCCACATACGGCAGTTCTGTTTATTAACAAAACCGTTTAAGTGGAAGTGCGCCTCATCACTGAAAATGATTTTGTTTGCGAAGGTGTCATCATCCTGCCGTTTTCTCAATACCCAGTCAACAAACTGTCGTCTCTTCTGGTGGTCTGCCACTTTCAAATGTTGCGTCAACTGAATTTTATACGGGTGATATTGGAGATCGTACCGAAGAATTCTCCGTACAGAAGAACATCGTAAACCCAATTGTTGAAAACGGCGACGTATTGATTTTGCTGGGCTAACAGCCACACTGTCACGAACCAACGCAACGTTCTGCTCAGTTTGGCCAGAACGACGACGTCCAGAACTTTTAAGGTCGACTGTTGAACCCGTCTCAAAAAACTTTTTCATGAGCCTGCGAACTGTTGATTCATTCGGTGCTTCATTACGTCCTAGAGTACCGCGAAGTCGCCTGACAGTAGCCGCATAACTCTCTCCACTCTGGTAAAATGTTTTGACGATTAACACTCGTTGCGCAATAGTAAACTTCTCCATGGTTAGACACAGACTGCGAGAGTAGTACACTGCGAACAAGAGAAACTACAACTGAATCGTCAATTGGAATGTTCTCCAAAATAAAAATGAGGTCAAACAATGTTGCCAACCGATAAACAAAAATTTACCAGCCGTTTAAAAACCGGCGCTCTTTTTGAATCACCCTATATTACAATTTCCCTGCATTACAGTTAAATGAGCTATTCCCACTGTATATACAACATATACATTTAACCGAGAGTGTAAGGAGTGGGAGGTGACACTAGCTCGATTTTTAAATTTATACAACCTTCTCTTTTCTCCAAGTGGCCGGAGTTGGATACAGTTTCGTTGCGTGTATTAAGATACGTACGCTCCGTCCCTATCATACTAAGTCCGTGCTCCTAGTACAGCGGTAATTAGCGATTTTGTGTTTTTTCTCACGAAAACGTGTGAAAAATCGATTTTTTTAAGCTTTCGGCCTTAGTATGAATTTTACGACAAAAAAGTATAAAGTCAAATTTATAGGAAATTAAAAGATCTACAACTTTTATTTGAAGCATTTTTCTCTACAGAGAGTAGTTTAGTGGGAAAGAGTGTTTTTCCGTATTTTAAAGCCAAACTGAGGTTGATTTTCATTTTGCGTCTCTCACTCATGATTAAAATCAGGTTATGTTTATTGAGGTTAGTTTTTTGTTTGTTTCTAATGTTTTATTAATAAGGTTAGGTTTATTGTTAATTATTTTCATTGGCAAGAGAAAGTTGTGTGAGTGTTTCACAACAGATTTTTATATATTCGTATAGGGTATGTGAAAATAAAAATACACAATGTTGAGGAGGGGGCGTGTACTGCTTCAATAATAGGAAATTAACAATACGTGAATAACTCTCTTTTATTCTCATGAGATTAAAATATTTTTAATGGCATAATATTGTTGAAGTAAGTACCAAGTAATAGGCCTACTTCGTCTTTATTTTACCAAATTATCCTGCGCCGGTAACGCATTCAATCCTGAACGCTCGTTGCACAGTTTAAAAAAAGTATCACAGCCAAAGGAAATTGACCGCTTCTGTTCCGAATATGATACTTGTTGTAATTTTAGCTTTTTAGTTTCCGAATGCTCATGTTCAGAGTAAAGCAATTGAGGAACGATAGCACCGTTCAATTGACCTGCTGTTAATCTCAACCGAACTACATTAATAACGCCAACACATCATAAGTGAGAAGTTTACTGATTCTCATTGAAATTTAATCGTAATTCAATCCGTTTAACCAATTTAATTAATTGGTATGATGACTTAAATATTAATCTATATTAAGACAACAAGTAAAAGTACATTTAATTAAAAACTGGTAAAATAATTAAAATTTTTTAAAATAATAAAATTTTAGTTACTAAGTTGACGGATGGCAGCGACACATGTAAATTTATCAATGCAGTACGTTTGTCGCAGTACGTTATTCTTACGTATAGTACGTGATTCTTACGATGTAATTCAGGCGAGACTGTATGATGGTTTTAACTGAAAATTTTGAATTTCGGTTCTTTATGTTTTTCAATAGTTCAGACCGAAATCAACCACAAAAACATTAAATTACGTAAAAAAAAATTATTTTAATAAAAAATTAAGTTTTTAGGAGCTTTACCCAGAAAATTATCGTGTCACCATGAACGAATATTTTTCATAATTTTATACCAATCGTTTTAGAGCAAAGGGAATTTTAGCTTTTTTTTAAATATCTTCATTACTGTTTTTAATACTCTCAGCTGTTGGTTCAGCTTTCTAACCAACTGTTGATGGGAAATTTACATGTTTGTGTACATTTTGTTTTTGATTTGTGCTTTCGTTTTTTGTCTGTTCCCGGAAATTTAGATTTTTAATATTACATTTTTCAATAGTCATTCATTTTTAATAGTACATTTTTCTCGGAAACCATTATACCTACCAGGCTGAAATTTTGACCAGTAATTCATCTTATACATGCACATATACCGGCGTGTTTATAACTTCCTCAGATGCTCCAAAGTTTAGTAATATGCAAACATCTGGTGTGAAAGACTCACACAACTTTCTCTTACCAGTGAAAATAATTAACAATAAACCTAACATTAGTAATAAAACATTAGAAATAAACAAAAACTAACCTCAAAAACATAACCTTATTTTAATCATGAGTGGAAGACGCAAAATGAAAATCGAACTCAGTTTGGCTTAAAAATACGGAAAATCACTCTTTCACGCTAAACTAGGCTCTGTAGTGAAAAATGCTCAAATTAAAAGTTGTAGATCTTTTAATTTTCTATAAATTCGATTAAATACACTTTTGTCATAAAATGCATACTAAGGCCGAAATCTTAAGAAAATCGATTTTTCACAACGTTTTCGTGAGAAATATTCAGAAAATTGCTAATTACTGCTAAACTGAGCGTTATACAAAAAAATGTTTAAATAAAAGTTGTGGAATTTTAAATTCTCTACAACTTTTATTATATAAATTTTTGCGCTAAAATTTATATAAAGCCGTAATCGTAAGAAAACAATTTTTTTACGTAAAAACGGCCTCACCAAGAATTTCAGCAAACATGACGCCTACCCTATCTTGTACAGAATAAAAATTTGAAGAAACCAGGCGATTTTTAAAAAAAATCTTAGGACCAGTTTTTGAGAAAATCGCAAAAAAGTGAAAAATTACACGAATAAACTACTACTTCTGGTTGACCGATTTTGATGAAAATGTTCGTGTCGGGTCCGGTAGTGGTATGTAACGTAAGTTTCTAGTTTCAAGTTCGTACGATGTTCCGTTCTTGAGATATTTTGTACACACACACACACACAAACAGACCAATCGCTAAAAACATGTTTTTTTGGGTTCAGGGGGTCTGAAAACATATAGACCCGGTGAAAACTCGATTTCGAAAAACCGACATGAAAATAATATTTTTCTTCCTGTATATTCATATAGGCAAGAGAAAGTAAAAATACGTAGAAAGAAATTTGTAAAAATTCTGTGTTATTCGTTATTTTGTTTTTAATATTATGGTCTAACAGATTGAATTGAAAAAAAACCTGGTGTGAAACACTCACACAACTTTTCTTGCCAATGCAAATAATTAACAATATAACCTAACATTAGTAATAAAACATTAGAAATAAAAAATAACTAACCTCAAAAACATAACCTTATTTTAATCATAAGTGAAAGACGCAAAATGAAAATCGAACTCAGTTTGGCTTAAAAATACGGAAAATCACTCTTTCACGCTAAACTAGGCTCTGTAGAGGAAAATGTTTTGAATAAAAGTTGTAGATCTTTTAATTTCCTATAAATTTAATTATATACACTTTTGTCGTAAAATGCGTACTAAAGCCGAAATCTTAAAAAATTGATTTTTCACACGTTTTCGTGAGAAAAAATCAGAAAATGGCTAATTACTGCTAAACTAAGCATTATACAAAAAAATGTTTGAAATAAAAGTTGTAGGATTTTAAATTCCCTACAACTTTTGTTATATAAATTTTTGCGCTAAATTGCATATTAAAGCCGTAATTTTAACAAAACAACGTTTTTACGTGAAAACAGCCTGACCAAGAATTTCAGCAAACATGGCGCCTACCTTATCTTGTAGAAAATATAAAAGTGAATAAACCAGGCGATTTTAAAAAGAATCGTAGTACCAGTTTTTGAGAAAATCTCAAAAAAGTGAAAAATTACACGAATAAACTACTACTTCCGGTTGACCGATTTTGATGAAAATGTTCGTGTCGGGTCCGGTAGTGGTATGCAACTTAAGTTTTAAGTTTCAAGTTCGTACGATGTTTCGTTCTTGAGATATTTTGTATACACACACACACACACACACACACACACACACACACACACACACACACAGACACACACACACAGACCAATCGCTAAAAACATGTTTTTTGCGTTCAGGGGGTCTGAAAACGTATAGATCCGGTGAAAACTCCATTTCGAAAAATCGACATGAAAACAATACTTTCCTTCCTATATATTCATATAGGCAAGAGAAAGTAAAAATACCAGTAGCTAGAGAAACCCAGCAAGTATAACTGTATAAACTTTCATTTTCTTATCTTCCAATTCTATGAAAAATGTATCTAAAAATTGTAAATTTAACATTTGCGGGATACAAAGTACAGTCTCGCCTTGAGTGGTATTTTCGAGGAAAATTCATGGAAACAATACAATATTTTTTGAAATTTTTTTTACTACAAATTGTGCTGAAATTTACCATTTAAAAATGAAATCGCCCGGTGTTATAGCAAAAATGTACCTACGTAAAATAAAACTTTTTTTAATATAAAAATAAATCTTTATAATGCATATTGCAGCTTGAAATAAATTCTGATTTATATAATATAAATTTCTTTAACTGCCTTGATTCTTATTATTTACGTACAAGACGTGTTTCAGTGTATCAGAGTACACAAAATATCATGTGAAACTTTAAAAATGTTTTTTTTTAAAACGTATAGAAGTGTTGCATCTTAGTTGACCCCTTAAAGGTTAATTTTTTTAAACCCAAAGTAATGTTATTTTGCTTAATTTTTTCCCACTGAATTATTTTTATAATTTTTGATTCGTTATTTATTATTATTATTATTATTTATTTATAATATAATATCATATATTTATATTTATAATATAATATAATATAATATAATATGGGGTGATTCAAAAAGAGCGCCGGTTTTGATATATCAAATTAAGAGATTTATTTTATTGAAAAACTGAAAATAAATACATCAACAAGTTCATCTTTCCTTCCGATTTTATGTATGAAAAATGATGTCATGCATGTGTCCTCCTCTACTGCGCTGGCACGCATCAACTCTGTCCATGAAATTGGATACTACTGCACGACAAGTTTCGACTATGTGGGACAAGTTTCCGTATGTGGGGTTTTCTAAACCCCACATACGGCAGTTCTGTTTATTAACAAAACCGTTTAAGTGGAAGTGCGCCTCATCACTGAAAATGATTTTGTTTGCGAAGGTGCCATCATCCTGCCGTTTTCTCAATACCCAGTCAACAAACTGTCGTCTCTTCTGGTGGTCTGCCACTTTCAAATGTTGCGTCAACTGAATTTTATACGGGTGATATTGGAGATCGTACCGAAGAATTCTCCGTACAGAAGAACATCTTAAACCTAATTGTTGAGAACGGCGACGTATTGATTTTACTGGGCTAACAGCCACACTGTCACGAACCAACGCAACGTTCTGCTCAGTTCGGCCAGAACGACGACGTCCAGAACTTTTAAGGTCGACTGTTGAACCCGTCTCAAAAAACTTTTTCATGAGCCTGCGAACTGTTGATTCATTCGGTGCTTCATACGTCCTAGAGTACCGCGAAGTCGCCTGACAGTAGCCGCATAACTCTCTCCACTCTGGTAAAATGTTTTGACGATTAACACTCGTTGCGCAATAGTAAACTTCTCCATGGTTAGACAGAGACTGCGAGAGTATAACACTGCGAACAAGAGAAACTACAACTGAATCGTCAATCGGAATGTTCTCCAAAATAGAAATGAGGTCAAACAATGTTGCCAACCGATAAACAAAAATTTACCAGCCGTTTAAAAACCGGCGCTCTTTTTGAATCACCCTATATATCCGGATGTTGTGCTGTACGTAGTGTTTAATCTTTTGACCTAACTCTGGATTTGCATTTTAACCAGAATTAATTCCAGAATTGTTGTAATTAGCATAATAAGTGATATGCTTTTTTTTTACTTTCTCTTGCCTATATGAATATATAGGAAGGAAAGTATTGTTTTCATATCGATTTTTCGAAATCGAGTTTTCATCGGATCTACACGTTATCAGACCCCCTGAACCCAAAAAACATGTTTTTAGCGATTGGTCTGTGTGTGTGTGTGTGTCTGTGTGAACCGAATATCTCAAGAACGGAACATCGTACGAACTTGAAACATGAAACTAAAGTTACATACCACTACCGGACCCGACACGAACATTTTCATCAAAATCGGTCAACCGGAAGTAGTAGTTTATCATGTAATTTTTCACTTTTTTGCGATTTTCTCAAAAACTGGTCCTACGATTTTTTTAAAAATCGCCTGGTTTACTCAATTTTTTATTTTCTACAAGATAGGGTAGGCGTCATGTTTGCTGAAATTCTGGGTAAGGCTGTTTTCACGTAAAAACATAGTTTTGTTAAGATTACGGCTTTAATATGCAATTTAGCGCAAAAATTTATATAACAAAAGTTGTAGAGAATTTAAAATCCTACAACTTTTATTTCAAACATTTTTTTGTATAGCGCTTAGTTTAGCAGTAATTAGCCATTTTCTGATTTTTTCTCACGAAAACGTGTGAAAAATCGATTTTTTTAAAGATTTCGGCCTTAGAATGGATTTTACGACAAAAGTGTATATAATCATATTTATAGAAAATTAAAAAAACCAGTACTTTTGTTAAGAGCATTTATCTCTACAGAGTCTATTTAAGCGTGAAAAAGGGATTTTCCGTATTTTTAAGCCAAACTGAGTTTGATTTTCATTTTGCGTCTTTTAGTCATGATTAAAATAAGGTTATGTTTATTGAGGTTAGTTTTTTGTTTATTTCTAATGTTTTATTACTAATGTTAGGATTATTGTTAATTATTTGCATTGGCAAGAGAAAGTTGTGTGAGTGTTTCACACCAGATTTTTACTTTCTCTTGCCTATATGAATATATAGGAAGGAAAGTATTGTTTTCATATCGATTTTTCGAAATCGAGTTTTCACCAGATCTATACGTTTTCAGACCCCCTGAACCCAAAAAACATGTTTTTAGCGATTGGTCTGTGTGTCTGTGTGTGTGTGTGTGTGTGTGTGTGTGTGTGTGTGTATGTGTGTGTGTGTGTGTATACAAAATATCTCAAGAACGACACTTCGTACGAACTTGAAACTTGAAACTTAAGTTACATACCACTACCGGACCCGACACGAACATTTTCATCAAAATCGGTCAACCGGAATTAGAAGTTTATTCGTATAATTTTTCACTTTTTTGCAAATTTCTCAAAAACTAGTCCTACGATTTTTTTAAAAATCGCCTGGTTTACTCAATTTTTTATTCTCTACATGATAGGGTAGGCGTCATGTTTGCTAAAATTCTTGGTGAGGCTGTTTTCACGTAAAAACAAAGTTTTTTTAAGATTACGGCTTTAATATGCAATTTAGCGAAAAAATTTATAAAATAAAAGTTGTAGAGAATTTAAAATCCTACAACTTTTATTTCAAACATTTTTTTGTATAACGCTTAGTTTAGCAGGAATTAGCAATATTCTGTTTTTTCCCACGAAAACGTGAGAAAAATCGATTTTTTTTAAGATTTCGACCTTAGTACGCATTTTACGACAAAAGTGTATATAATCAAATTTATAGGAAATTAAAAGATCTACAACTTTTATTTATAACATTTTCCTCTACAGAGCCTAGTTTACCGTGAAAGAGTGATTTTCCGTATTTTTAAGCCAAACTGAGTTCGATTTTCATTTTGCGTCTTTCACTTATGATTAAAATAAGGTTATGTTTATTGAGGTTAGTTTTTTGTTTATTTCTAATGTTTTATTACTAATATTAGGCTTATTGTTAATTATTTATATTGGCAAGAGAAAGTTGTGTGAGTGTTTCACACCAGATTTTTTTACTACAAAAGACTGGTAGTCTACACATTACCGGTTGTTGGCGACGAAATATTATGTTCTAAAGCAATATTAAGTTTGTGTTTTGACAGAAACGTAATATTACGTCACCGGTTCTTTTCGTGTACATTGTTTTGAAGTAATATTTCGTCAAAAACCTTTAAGGGGTTAACCAGTTTTTTTTTTGTAGATGATTGAAGGTTAATGAGTTTTAGGCCTATTATGTAAAATGGAATTCTTTTGATGTGAGCACATACTTATTAAATCCGATATTTCTGTAATTAACCCTTCTAGACTGTGGTTCCGGAACATTCTCTTGAAATCGTAGTGATTCATAATGCGAAATGTGCTTTACATTTCGCTTTCCTTCTGTTCCAGTTTGAAATGAGTTCTCTTTCCTCTTCCTCCCTGTAATAACTTACTTCAGTATTTATATTTGTCTCACTCCAGTTGACCTTCCGCATTGATCTCTGTATTCATATCTCCATAGATTCGAGTGTTGTTTTATCCTGGTTACTCATCAATCACAATTAAAATTAATGCTTTTAAAATTATTTCAGATAAACGTTTTCATAAACTATTTCTTTATCTTGATGTTTACAAAATTATATGCTATCTATAGTCTTTTACTATAAATGTTCTTTCAGCTAAAATTCTTCTTCACTTTATTTCTTTACGGCTTTCGTTGTAAATTTTTAGGCATGTCAAACTTATTAGTTATGTCCGCACTCGTGCGCTTTCTTTTTCAACGTGAGATTCGACTTGCGATGTCGCATGCTACATCGCATGCGCTTAGAGGCATACCACCTTTCCGCACTCGTTTGAAGAGCTTTATTTAAAAAACACATAACGAATATTTTTTCACAATACACTAAATTAAAGCCTGTCTTTTCCTGCATTGATTGGTTTGATTTAGATTGTTTTATTTAGAAATTTATTGGAGATAACTCCAGCAATTTACGCAAAAAGTGCTCAGTTTTTAGCCGGTTTTACGTTAATGTGGTTTTTAAACGTCCGTTACTCCGTCCAGGCTTTTCATAAAAATCGGCGTTTAAGAACGTCAAAGATCAGAATTTTTCTACAATATGAATATTTTAAAAGTTAAATCTCATGTTCCATTTTAATATGCCGGCCAGTTTTTAAAAAAAGTGCTGTTTTGGCTCCACGAAAAGGTAGGAAATGATTTTTGGATTGAACCATGCATTTTCACAACAGTAATATGTCAAGCAAAGCGTTTATTTTTTTAATAAAAACATCGTTAAATAATTCAAAATGAGCTACGGAATGAGTTGCAGCAGGAAAACACAGAAGTTTGTTTTTCTAAACGACTATACTCGGAGCGGATACCGCTATAGAGCTCAGTTTCCTCTCAAGAAGTTTAGAGGGTAATAGAATTTTCTATTAACACGATATATCTATTTCTAAAAGTGGCAATAAAATTGCAAAAAAGTGAAAAATTGCACGAATAAAACTACTACTTCCTGTTGAGCGATTTTGATGAAAATATTCGTGTTTACGTTCCGTAGTGAAACCTAACGTAAGTTTCAAGTTTCAACTTCGTACGCTATTCCGTTCTTGAGATATTTTATTTACACACTCAGTCACACAGACACACTCACAAACTAATCGCTTAACATTTTTTTTTTGGGTTCAGGGATTCTGAAAACGTGTAGGCTATATCCGTTGAAAACTCGATTTCAAAAAATTAACATGAAAACAATATACTTTCCTTTCCTATATGTCCATATAGGGCAAGAGGAAGTAAAAATTGAATAAAACCGGTCCCAGAACTATACATTTCTTAGGTGAAGATGTTTGATATAAAACAAAAAAACAAGGATCAAAAGTAACACTTTTTTAGATTTAACGTAAAATAACTGTTAAATTCTTAATAAATTACTTTAATTCAACGCGTAGAAAATCACATTAAAAATGCGACGTAAATTAAGTAAGTAAAAATTATAAACACGAGATATTGAAAGATGACTTTTATTAAAAACAAAACCACACTAAAATTGTTTCTAAAAAATTAATGTTTTTCAACAGAACGAAATAATTTTATTCATAGATTGGCAATAATAACTTATCTACTCTTTAATTAGGTTTTAAAAATAATATAATTACGAAAGGAAAACTTTTCGTTAGTTTTAAATAACTAGTTGCAGTAAATTTGAATTTAAAAAATATTAAATAGTGTGTGAATTTGGTTAACAGTAAATTTTTACTTTCTCTTGCCTATATGAATATATAGGAAGGAAAGTATTGTTTTCATGTCGATTTTTCGAAATCGAGTTTTCACCGGATCTATACGTTTTCAGACCCCCTGAACCCAAAAAACATGTTTTTAGCGATTGGTCTGTGTGTGTGTCTGTGTGTGTGTGTGTGTGTGTGTGTGAGTGTGTGTGTGTGTGTGTGTGTGTGTGTGTCTGTGTGTGAACAGAATATCTCAAGAACGGAACATCGTACGAACTTGAAACTTGAAACTTAAGTTACATACCACTACCGGACGCGACACGAACATTTTCATCAAAATCGGTCAACCGGAAGTAGTAGTTTATTCGTATAATTTTTCAGTTTTTTGCGATTTTCTCAAAAACTGGTCCTACGATTTTTTTAAAATCGCCTATTTTACTCAATTTTTTATTCTCTAAAAGATAGGGTAGGCGCCATGTTTGCTGAAATTCTCGGTGAGGCTGTTTTCACGTAAAAACGTTGTTTTTTTAAGATTACGGCTTTAATATAAATTTTAGCGCAAACACTTATATAATAAAAGTTGTAGAGAATTTAAAAACCTACAACTTCTGTTTCAAACATTTTTTTGTATAACGCTTAGTTTAGCGGTAATTTGCGATTTTCTGTTTTTTTTCTCACGAAAACGTGAGAAAAATCGATTTTTTTAACATTTCGGTCTTAGTATGCATTTTACGACAAAAGTGTATATAATTAAATTTATAGAAAATTAAAAGATCTACAACTTTTGTTTAGAGCATTTTTCTCTACAGAGCCTAGTTTAGCGTGAAAGCGTGATTTTCCGTATTTTTAAGCCAAACTGAGTTCGATTGTCATTTTGCGTCATTCACTCATGATTAAAATAAGGTTAGTTTTTGTTTATTTCTAATGTTTTATTAATAATGTTAGGTTATATTGTTTAAATTATTTGCATTGGCAAGAGAAAGTTGTGTGAGTGTTTCACACCAGATTTTTCGTTATTAATTACCAATAATTTTTTCTAAATTGTAATGAATATACTAATTATACTGTAGGACTGGTCTATGTTATAGTTATTAGATTAACTAACAGAACTATAAAAAAATCTGGTGTGAAACACTCACACAACTTTCTCTTGCCAATGCAAATAATTTAAACAATATAACCTAACATTATTAATAAAACATTAGAAATAAACAAAACATTAACCTCAAAAAACATAACGTTATTTTAATCATATATGATAGACGCAAAATGAAAATCGACCGGTTTGGCTTAAAAATATGGAAAATCACTCTTTCACGCTAAACTAGGCTCTGTAGAGAAAAATGCTTTAAATAAAAGTTGTACATCTTTTAATTTCCTATAAATTTGTTTTTATACACTTTTGTCGTAAAATGCATACTAAGGCCGAAATCTTAAAAAAATCGATTTTTCACACGTTTTCGTGAGAAAAAAGCACAAAATCGCTAATTACTGCTAAACTAAGCGTTATACAAAAAATATTTGAAATAAAAGTTGTAGAATTTTAAATTCTCTACAACTTTTATTACATAAATTTTTGCGCTAAAAAGCATATTACAGCCGTAAACTTAAAAAAACAATTTTTTTTAATGTAAAAACAGCCTCACCAAGAATTTCAGCAAACATGGCCTACCCTATCTTGTAGAGCATAAAAAATTGAGTAAGTCAGGCGATTTTAAAAAACATCATAGGACCAGTTTTTGAAAATATCGCAAAAAAGTGAAAAATTATACGAATAAACTACTACTTCCGGTTGACCGATTTTGATGAAAATGTTCGTGTCGGGTCCGGTAGTGGTATGTAACTTAAGTTTCACGTTTCAAGTTCGTACGATGTTCCGTTCTGTTCACACACACACACGCACGCACGCACGCGCGCGCGCACACACACACACACACACACACAGAGCCACACACACAGACCAATCGCTAAAAACATATTTTTTGGGTTCAGGGGGTCTAAAAACGTGTAGATCCGGTGAAAACTCGATTTCTTAAAATCGATATGAAAACAATACTTTCCTTCCTATATATTCATATAGGCAAGAGAAATTAAAAAATTAAATTAAAGTTCAATATTTGTATCCAGTTTTTTATAAAATTTGCTTGTTAATTTTATAGTTTCAAAAAAAATATGTCTTGTGTAGTCACAAAAATAAAACAAATTAAAGTTGATGACGATTTTATGTAAACATTATTTTGATTTTTAAACATGATGGATTAATTAACTTGTGATACTAAAACAGAATCGAAGAGCGACTTTCAAGTTCAAGTGCATCTCGAGGCTATTACAATGCACATTGCATCAACAGAGTCAATTTTAATGATAAGATGTAACAAGGGCGGGGAGTCCATGTTTGAGAGATCAGCCGCCAGAGTGTGTCCATGTGTCTTCTCGACTCCAGAGCGAGTTCTACATCTCTCGTCGGATGCGAGCCGTTCAGTCGTTTCCAGCTGTTGCCGCGAGAACGATATTCGACTGCTATCCGTTCGCGTCTTCTCATTTCAGTTTGTAATATCAGTACGTGCAGTAGGATAGGAACTTGGACATAGGTAAAAACAAAGCCCGGTTTCTTTCCTGCTGGCTTTAGCGCCAATTTCGGAAGAAGAAACTTTTTTCATCATTATTTATGCGTCAAGATAAGAAAATATGGACTGGCTAATACTTATTCTCTTCTTAATGATATCATGCGCAACGCGTCAAGCATCTTCTTACGGTAAGTACTTTTACATATAATTAAATTAATTATTTTCTAAATTAAACAAATATCAAAAACTTTAAAAATATATATATTAACTTAAAGTTAACAATATTCAAATTTTACCGCCATTATTTTTGTTTAAACTACATCATTAAATTGAATTCAAACACATTTTATTTTTATCGTATAAGGCGAGTTTTAGACCACGCGAGGTGACTTTAGCTCTTTTTGCTCCCACATTCTCAGCATTCATTCCACTGTACGCGTTTCTCCTTTCTTCTGCCCACCCGGTGATCTGCTTTTGCTCTTCATGGAAACCCTTAAAGTCCGTAATTAGTTGTCTGATACGGTTCGGTTTATTAAGTTTTTCTTGGTTTATTCCGGTTTTCTCAATATCCTTTTTGACTTCTTTAAACCCTAATTTTACCGCCATTATTTTTGTTTAAACTATATCATTAAATTGAATTCAATAACATATTATTTTTATCGTATAAGGCGAGTTTTAGACCACGCGAGGTGACTTAAGACGTTTTCTAAGCTCTTTTTGTTCCCACATTCTCAGTATTCATTCACTGTACGCTTTTCTCCTTTCTTCTGCCCACCCGGTGTTCTGTTTTTGCTCTTCATGGAAACCCTTAAAGTCTTTTTTAAATTAGTTGTCTAAATACGGTTCGGTTCATTAAGTTTTTCTTGGTTTATTCCGGTTTTCTTAATACCCTTTTTGACTTCGTTAAACCATTTATTCGTTACCTTAGGTTTATTATTGTGTAGTTCCTTAAAATTTTGTTTTGTCAACCGTTTGTCATCCATTCAATACAAGTAAAAAATTATTGTCTTCTTTTCCTAATTGTTACCATTAATCGTCAAATTTTGTTGTACATTTCTTCTCGTCCTCGTAACCTATATTGTCTGTCTGTCTGTTATTTGCGGACCCATTATTTTGCGGAGAATCTTTCTCTCAAATTTCTCTGCTTCTCTTAGACAAACCTTCCCGGTTATTCTAATTTATACCAAACGAAAAAAATCTGGTGTGAAACACTCACACAACTTTCTCTTGCCAATGCAAATAATTAACAATAAACCTAACATTATTAATAAAATATTAGAAATAAACAAAAACTAACTTTAATAACATAACCTAATTTTAATCATGAGTGAAAGACGCAAAATGAAAATCGACCTTAGTTTGACTCAAAAATACGGAAAATCACTCTTTCACACTAAACTACTCTTTGTAGAGAAAAATGCTTTAAATAAAAGTTGTAGATCTTTTAATTTTCTATAAATTTGATAATATACACTTTTTTCATAAAATGCATACTAAAATCGAAATCTTAAAAAAAATCGATTTTTCACACGCTTACGTGAGAAAAAACAGAAAATCGCTAATTACCGCTAAACTAAACGGTATAAAAAAAATGTTTGAAATAAAAGTTGTAGGCCTTTAAATTCTCTACAACTTTTATTATGTAAATTTTTGTCCTGAAATGCATATTAAAGCCGTAATCTTAAAAAATAATGTCTTTACGTAAAAACAGCCTCATCAAGAATTTCAGCAAACATGGCGCCTACCTTATCTTGTAGAGGATATAAAAATTAGTAAATCTGGCGATTTAAAAAAAAAATCGTAAGACCAGTTTTTGAGAAAATCGCAAAAAAGTGAAAAATTACACGAATAAACTACTACTTCCGGTTGACCGATTTTGATGAAAATGTTCGTGTCGGGTCCGGTAGTGGTATGTAACTTAAGTTTTAAGTTTGAAGTTCGTACGATGTTCCGTTCTTGCGATATTCTGTTCACAGACACACAGACCAATCGCTAAAAACATGTTTTTTTGGGTTCAGGGGGTTTGAAAACGTGTATATCCGGTGAAAACTCGATTTGTTAAAATCAACATGAAAACAATACTTTCCTTCCTATACATTCATGTAGGCAAAAGTAAGTAATATATGAATTTTTGTAATGTATAGGAATATTAAATAAAATAAGTTTTTATTAATACTCGTATTTATAACAAAAAAAGTATTTTTCTATGACTTTTTGATAACTTTAAATATTTTGAAAAATTCTACTATATATAATTTAAATTTCATTAAATTTTGTTATGTAGTTCTTAACGATTTTAGGGAAAACTATTCAAGATCTATTTTTCGTAATTTGAGGCCATTGTAAACCATATTAAATAATTTTCTGGAAGTATTTTTGCCGACAAGATTCTCAGAACTCAAAGATGTTCTTTCTTCTTCATCTACTCTCCGACTTTGTTCTTCGTAGAAGCCCTTATATTAATGCCGGCCGCAGTTGGTAACGTGCTCGCCTCTCATCATGCGGTCTTGGGTTCGAATCCCATTCAGGCAGGGCATATTTTCATACGTTACAAAAAATCATTACATCCTTCACCGTCTGCATTAGCAGTGACTGCAGAACAGTCAGACGTTTAAAAAAAAATCCCTTATAGTATTCTGTACATGGTTGAATCCAGTATGTTTTCTCGGTTAATAAAATATTTTCAAAGTCATGGTTGTTTTCTTTAAACCGATTACAACAATATTTGTTGTTGTTGTTTAGGTCATCAACCGAAAGGCTGGTTTGAACCTGTAGAAGTTTTACTAAGGAAAACGAGAAGTGAGGTGGTTTACCGTGCCTTCCTCACTGAGTAGAAAAGTACGCTTATCAGCATGCCGGGCCCTCTGAAAAGCACATATTTTCCACTCTGAAAACGACACCTTCACTTCATTCACCACAGGGTCTGGCTGTATAATGAAATGATTAGTGTCTTTTGCACCTCTACCTCTTCTGTTCTTAAATGATTCAGTCATTTAATTGGCTGACCATGTGATAAGAAACAGAACTATTTATTTTAGCCCTGCAATGAACAGATTGAGTGTAAATAATTTGACACTCCAATTGTCCGTCATGGGCAGAACAATATTTATATCTATTAATTATGTCCTAATAAATTGTTCTGTGATCAATTCGGTAAAGTTGTCCGTAGAATTACAGTGTTGAAAATGAATTAAATTCCATTAACGTCATGGTAACTGATTTGTTTGTACGTTATGATGTCCGGTATATTTTTACTTTCTCTTGCCTATATGAATATATAGGAAGGAAAGTATTGTTTTCATGTCGATTTTAAGAAATCGAGTTTTCACCGGATCTATACGTTTTCAGACCCCCTGAACCCAAAAGACATGTTTTTAGCGATTGGTCTGTGTGTGTGTGTGTGTGCGTGCGCGCGCGTGCGCGTGTGCGTGTTAGTGTGTGTGTGTGTGTGTGTGTGTGTGTGTGTGTGCGCGCGTGCGAACAGAATATCTCAAGACCGGAACATCGTACAAACTTGAAACTTAAGTTACATACCACTATCGGACCCGATACGAATATTTTCATCAAAATCGGTCAACCGGAAGTAGTAGTTTATTCGTGTAATTTTTCACTTTTTTACGATTTTCTCAAAAACTGGTTCTACGATTTTTTTTAAAAATCGCCTGGTTTACTCAATTTTTTATTCTCTACTAGATAGGGTAGGCGCCATGTTTGCTGAAATTCTGCGTGAGGCTGTTTTTACGTAAAAACATTTTCTTTTTAATATTGCGGCTTTAATATGCATTTTAGCGCAAAACGTTATATAATAAAAGTTGTAGAGAATTTAAAACCCTACAACTTTTATTTCAAACATTTGTTTGTATAACGCTTAGTTTAGCGGTAATTTGCGATTTTCTGTTTTTTTCTCACGAAAACGTGAGAAAAATCGATTTTTTTTAACATTTCGGCCTTAGTATGCATTTTACGACAAAAGTGTATATAATTAAATTTATAGAAAATTAAAACATCTACAACTTTTATTTTGAGCATTTTTCTCTACAGAGCTTAGTTTAGAGAGAAAGAGTGATTTTCCGTATTTCTAAGCCAAACTGAGGTTGATTTTCATTTTGCGTCTTTCACTCATGATTAAAATTAGGTTATGTTTGTTGAAGTTGATTTTTTTTTATTTCCTATATTTTATTACTAATTTTAGGTTTATTGTTAATTATTTGCATTGGCAAGAGAAAGTTGTGTGAGTGTTTCACACCAGATTTTTTTTTATTTATAAGGGAAGCAGATTATGCAGCGGGGTGCCAAGTAGCAGAAATACCTTTGTATAATATTTCTGAGGATTTATGTATAAGTAAAAGATCCTTGTTCCTTGTATTATAATGTTGGGTTTTTGTAGAAAAATACTTTTTATTGTTATATATGTTTAAATAAAAGTTTTTCTTGTAAATATTTGGTGGATATCAAGTACATGGAATTCTTAATAAAACTGCTCTGTTGTACTATAACTAAATGAAAGTCATTTTACAGTTTTAATGATATTTATAAAACAGTAAATACCTTATTACTTTCTCTTGCCTATATGAATATATAGGAAGAAAAGTATTGTTTTCATGTCGATTTTAAGAAATCGAGTTTTCACCGAATCTATACGTTTTCAGACCCCCTGAACCCAAACAACATGTTTTTAGCGATTGGTCTATGTGTGTGTGTGTGTGTGTGTGTGTGTGTGTGTGTGTGTGTGTGTGTGTGTGTGTGTGTGTGCGTGTGTGTACAACATATCTCAAGAACGGAACATCGTACGAACTTGAAACTTGAAACTTAAGTTAGATACCGTTACCAGACCCGACACGAACATTTTCATCAAAATTGATCAACCGGAAGTAGTAGTTTATTCGTGTAATTTTTCACTTTTTTGCGATTTTCTCAAAAACTGGTCCTACGATTTTTTTTTAAATCACCTGGTTTACTCAATTTTTTATGTTCTACAAGATAGGGTAGGTGCCATGTTTGCTGAAATTCTCGGTACTGCTGTTTTCACGTAAACAAATTATTTTTTTACGATTACGGCTTCAATATGCATTTAAGCGCAAAAATGTATAATATTAAGAGTTGTAGAGAATTTTAAATTCTACAACTTTTATTTCAAAAATTGTTTTGTATAAAGCTTAGTTTAGTGGTATTTAGCGATTTCCTGTTTTTTCTCACGAAAACGTGTGAAAAATCGATTTTTTTTAAGATTTCGGCCTTAGTATTCATTTTATAACAAACGTGTTTATAGTCAAATTTATAGAAAATTAAAAGATCTACAATCTTTATTTAGAGAATTTTTCTCTACAGAGAGTAGTTTAGTGTGAAAGAGTGATTTTCCGTATTTTTAAGCCAAGCTGAGGTTGATTTTCATTTTGCTTCTTTCATATATGATTAAAATTAGGTTATGTTTATTGAGGTTAATTTTCTGTTTATTTCTAATGTTTTATTACTAATGTTAGGTTTATTTTTAATTATTTGCATTCGCAAGAGAAAGTCTTGTGAGTGTTTCACACCAGATTTAAAAAAAAACTGTAATACATTTATAATAATTTATGATATAAGAGGTGGAGAAAATTAACCTACCTAATTATGAAAAAAGTCATGTCCTAGGATAGGTGTTCCCTTTTTTTAATTAGTAATCAGTACAACAGGTATTTAAAAACTATGCTAGGGCTTGAAACCATGATATTTAAAAAATAATACGATTTCTAAAAAATGTAATATGCCACAATCTAAACGTTTAATAAATCTAATTAACTAAACAATATAGTGCTTTAAATATATTAAAAAAATTGTACAACTATAAAATTACACAATTATTTAAAACTAATACAATCTAAAATTATAATAAATCTAAAAAAAACGTAAACTATATGTATAATCTAATGAACTAAAAAAATTGTGTAAAATAAGTGAGCCGAAAAAACTTTATTTTGATTGTAATTTTTCTATATTACCTCTTCCTACGTTATTCATCCATTTATGGACACTTCTTTTGAAAATAAATGTTTATGTAAAATTTTATTTTATTTGTGGTTTTCAAAAAAAAAGTTAAATAATTGATATCTGTAGAATAAAATTTTTAAGAATGATTTAACTCGAATAAATGGAATATTCTTCAAAACTTAGCTAATATTTAGGTTAAGTAAAACTTAATTCTTAGTTTCTTAGCTTCTTCAAAACTTAGCTAATATTTATGTTAATATTTAGTTATTTAATATAGACTATAGCTAATATTTAGGCTAAATAAAACAAGCTTCTTTAAATTTTAGCTAATATTTAGGCTAAGTAAAACTTAATTCTTAGTTTCTTAGCTTCTTCAAAACTTAGCTAATATTTATGCTAATATTTAGTTTTTTAATATTTAGGCTAAAAAAACAAGCTTCTTTAAATTTTAGCTAATAATTAGGCTAAGTAAAACTTAATTCTTAGTTTCTTAGCTTCTTCAAAACTTAGCAAATATTTATGCTAATATTTAGTTAATTAATATTTAGGCTAAAAACAAGCTTCTTTAAATGTTAGCTAATATTTAGGCTAAGTAAAACTTAATTCTTAGTTTCTTAGCTTCTTCAAAACTTAGCAAATATTAATGCTAATATTTAGTTATTTAATATTTAGGCTAAAAAAACAAGCTTCTTTAAATGTTAGCTAATATTTAGGCTAAGTAAAACTTAATTCTTAGTTTCTTCAAAACTTAGCAAATATTAATGCTAATATTTAGTTATTTAATATTTAGGCTAAAAAAACAAGCTTCTTTAAATGTTAGCTAATATTTAGGCTAAGTAAAACTTAATTCTTAGTTTCTTAGCTTCATCAAAACTTAGCAAATATTTATGCTAATATTTAGTTATTTAATATTTAGGCTAAAAAAACAAGCTTCTTTAAATTTTAGCTAATATTTAGGCTAAGTAAAACAAGCGATGAGTCTGGACAATAATAATTCATTTCAAAATCATTCTTTATTAGTACATATTGTTATAGCTACAGTTTGTTGATTATTATACTTTTTCCGTTAAGCTTTAGGAAGCTTGTACGAAGGAGTTACAATTTAATTTTCATGTACATAATATATGTTCTTAAAATATATTAAAATATCACAACATGATGGGAAGAAAATTCTTAATTTTTTTAACTGACATATAAATAAAATGCTATAAAAGTGTTATGATAGATTTAAATTACGCATGTACTCGAGTAACCCCTTTTTTTTGTCATCAGTCTCTCGACTGGTTTGATGCAGTTCTCCAACATGTTCTATCTTGCGCAAGTCGTTTCATATCTACATACCTGTAACATCCTACATCTTTTGTAATTTGCTTTATATATTCTAATCTTTGCCTCCCTCTACAATTTACTCCCTCAATGTTACCCTCCATTATTGATAGCCCAATACCTGGATGTCTTAGGATAGGCCCCACTAGCCTATCCCTTCTTTTGGTAAGATGCTTCCATATACTTCTTTTTTCATCCACTCGCCTAAGAACCTCTAAATTACTTATTTTGTCCACCCACCTAATCTTTAACATTTTCCTATAACACCACATTTCAAAAGCTTCTATCCTCTTCCGTTCTACAGCCCCTATCACCCACGTTTCACTTCCGTATAATGCTACACTCCAAACATAATGTTTTAAGAAATTTTTCCTAAGTAATTTTTCCGAGTAACCCCACCGCCCTCAAATAAGCCCCACACTACGATTTTATGGGCCAAAAATCTGGTGTGAAACACTCAAACAACTTTCTCTTGCCAATACAAATAATAAGCAATAATCCTAACATTAGTAATAAAACATTAGAAATAAACAAAAAACTAACCTCAATAAACATAACCTAATTTTAATCATGAGTGAAAGACACTAAATGACAATCGACCTCAGTTTGGCTTAGAAATACGGAAAATCACTCTTTCGCGCTAAACTAGGCTCTGTAGAGAAGAATGCTCTCAATAAAAGTTGTAGATCTTTTAATTTCTCTTACAGTAGATGGACTATAGCATGTCTACCAGGAACCTCTGGTACCGAATTTCGTGTAGTGGTGTGCGTTTATGTATCGTTGGGAAGTAGTCCATAGTTGACGGGTTCTATTATTTGTCTATAATTGTTATTAAAGTAATGTTTTAATTTTTACTTTCTCTTGCCTATATGAATATAAGCACACAATATAGGAAGAAAAGTATTGTTTTCATGTCGATTTTTCGAAATCGAGTTTTCACCGGATCTACACGTTTTCAGACCCCCTGAACCCAAAAAAACATGTTTTTACCGATTGGTCTGTGTGTGCGTGTGCGTGCGTGCGTGTGTGTGTGTGTGTGCGCGCGCGCGTGTGTGTGCACAGAATATCTCAAGAACGGAATATCGTACGAACTTGAAACTTGAAATTTAAGTTACATACCACTACCGGACCCGACACGAACATTTTCATTAAAATCGGTCTACCGGAAGTAGTAGTTTATTCGTATAATTTTTCACTTTTTGCGATTTTCTCAAAAGCTGGTCCTACGATTTTTTAAAAAATCGCCTTATTGACTTAATTTTTTATGGTCTACAAGATAGAGTAGGCGCCGTGTTTGATGAAATTCTTGGTGAGGCTGTTTTCACGTAAAAAATTTGTTTTTTTTAAGATTACGGCTTTAATATGCATTTTAGCGAAAAAATGTATATAATAAAAGTTGTAGAGAATTTAAAATCCTACAACTTTTATTCTAAACATTGTTTTGTATAACGCTTAATTTAGCGGTAATTAGCGATTTTCTGTTTCTTCTCACGAAAACGTGTGAAAAATCTATTCTTTTAAGATTTCGACCTTAGTATGCATTTTACGACAAAAGTTTATATAATTAAATTTATAGAAAATTAAAAGATGTACAACTTTTATGTAAAACATTTTTTTCTGTAGAGCCTAGTTAAGCGTGAAAGAGTGATTATCCGTATTTTTAAGCCAAACAGGTAGATTTTCATTTTGCTTCTTTCACTCATGATTAAAATTAGGTTATGTTTGTTGAGGTTAGTTTTTTTGTTTGTTTCTAATGTTTGTTACTAATGTTTGGTATATTGTTATTTATTTGCATTGGCAAGAGAAAGTTGTGCGAGTGTTTCACACCAGATTTTTTTTGACGGTCTCCTCACACTCCTCTGCAACTTTCCGTCTTCTCCTGCGACTTTGATAGAAGGTACGTATGTAAAAGTGGTACAACGGAACGGAAATTAGCGTTTGTATGCAGTACGTAATTATATTATTACAAAATTTTCTCTCAATATTTCTATAATTCTTTTTCATATCGTCATTAAGTCAACTCTTAAACATAAATAAACAAAAATATATTCGTATTATGTATAACAAAAAACAAACATTCACACACTAACATGTAAACGTGAAAACAGGCAAAACACAATGCACATTATCTTTAAACGTAACCTTTATTTAATAATAATTTTTTATTTATTTGTAATAATAATAATATTATTCAAAATAAATAGTTCTTTTAATTCCTTATTTAGTTTAGTTTTCTTATTTTTACTTTCTCTTGTCTATATGAATATATAGGAAGGAAAGTATTGTTTTCATGTCAATTTTTCGAAATCGAGTTTTCACCGAATCTACACGTTTTCAGACCTCCTGAACCCAAAACACTTGTTTTTAGCGATTGGTCTGTGTGTGTGTGTGTGTGTGTGTGTGTTTGTGTGTTTGTGTGTGTGTGTGTGAACAGAAAATCTCAAGAACGAAACATCGTACGACTTTGAAACTTGAAACTTAAGTTACATACCACTACCGGACTCGACACGAACATTTTCATCAAAATCGGTCAACCGAAAGTAGTAGTTTATCCGTGTAATTTTAAATTTTTTACGGTTTTTTCAAAAACTGGTCCTACGATTTTTTTAAAATCGCCTGGTTTACTCAATTTTTTATTCTCTACAAGATAGGGTAGACGCTATGTTTGCTGAAATTCTTGGTGAGGCTGTTTTCACGTAAAAATTTGTTTTTTTTAAGAATTCGATTTTAATATGCAATTTAAAGTTGTAGAGAATTTAAAATCCTACAACTTTTATTTCAAACATTTCTTTGTATACCGCTTAGTTTAGCGGTAATTAGCGATTTTCTGATATTTTCTCACGAAAACGTGTGAAGAATAGATTTTTTTAAGCTTTCAGTTTCATTTTGCATGTGTAGTCTATAAAATTGATTGTAAGTAGTGTTAAGTAAATTATTAAGTTATTTATTGTATTATTTCATTATAATTAGTTTGTTGTTTATTTTATAAATCTTTTAGTGTAATAAATAACGGGTGATTCAAAAAGAGCGCCGGTTTTTAAACGGCTGGTAAATTTTTGTTTATCGGTTGGCAACATTGTTAGACTTCATTTCTATTTCGGAGAACATTCCGATTGACGATTCAGTTGTAGTTTCTCTTGTTCGCAGTGTAGTACTCTCGCAGTCTGTGTCTAACCATGGAGAAGTTTACTATTGCACAACGAGTGTTAATCGTCAAAACATTTTACCAGAGTGGAGAGAGTTATGCGGCTACTGTTAGGCGACTTCGCGGTACTCTAGGGCGTAATGAAGCACCGAATGAATCAACAGTTCGCAGGCTCATGAAAAAGTTTTTTGAGACGGGTTCAACAGTCGACCTTAAAAGTTCTGGACGTCGTCGTTCTGGCCGAACTGAGCAGAACGTTGCGTTGGTTCGTGACAGTGTGGCTGTTAGCCCAGCAAAATCAATACGTCGCCGTTCTCAACAATTGGGTTTACGATGTTCTTCTGTACGGAGAATTCTTCGGTACGATCTCCAATATCACCCGTATAAAATTCAGTTGCTGCACGAGAAACAATGTTGTTGCTCCGTGAACGGTTCCAGGATCGCACCATTTCTCGTAATTCCGACCATCAATGGCCACCAAGGTCGTGTGATTTGACGCCTTGTGACTTTTATCTTTGGGGTCATCTGAAGTCATTGGTGTATGCCAATAAACCCCGAAACATCAATGACTTGAAGGAGGAAATTCGACGGGTTATCGGGCAAATGGAAGTCGAAACTTGTCGTGCAGTAATATCCAATTTCATGGATAGAGTTGATGCGTGCCAGCGCAGTAGAGGAGGACACATGCATGACATCATTTTTCATACATGAAATCGGAAGGTAAGATGAACTTTTTGATGTATTTATTTTCAGTTTTTCAATAAAATAAATCTCTTAATTTGATATATCAAAACCGGCGCTCTTTTTGAATCACCCTATATTTGTAATTGTAAACTTTAGTGTATTAATTATTTAATAATCTAGATCCCGAAACGGACCTTAGCGATAAGTGTCATAATATTATGTTCTATCTCACTTTAGTTTCTCATTGGAGTTGGAACAGAGTGTTTTACTGTGAATGCACAATTACCTAATAATCCGTATGTATAGGCCTACTATGTAATTACTCTCAAAGAGACTGACTATGAGGTCGAGTTTGATGATTGATAATCTCCTCTGTTCTGGTCTTACTGTCATATGACCTGATTATTGAAAGCATTTCTTATTTTCAGTGTTATCGTTTACTAGTATCTGTTAACCAACGATTGTGCCTGCGTTTCGCGGAGACTTATTGCTAGCCTTAAACGGATATATTAATAAACTGGTTTATTGTTTTTCCCGGTTTCACTCCATATTTTACTTCTTATAGTTAGTATCACTTCGAAAAATTAAAAAAAAATTAATTTTTACTTTCTCTTGCCTATATGAAAATATATAGGAAGGAAAGTATTGTTTTCATGTCAATTTTTGGAAATCGAGTTTTCACCGGATCTATACGTTTTCAGACCCCCTGAACCCAAAAAACATGTTTTTAGCGATTGGTCAGTGTGTGTGTGTGTGTGTGTGTGTGTGTGTGTGTGTGTGTGTGTGTGTGTGTGTGTGTGTGTGTGTGTGTGTGTGTGTGTGTGTGTGTGTGTGTGTGTGTGTGTGTGTGTGTGTGTGTGTGTGTGTGTGTGTGTGTGTGTGTGTGTGTGTGTGTGTGTGTGTGTGTGTGTGTGTGTGTGTGTGTGTGTGTGTGTGTGTGTGTGTGTGTGTGTGTGTGTGTGT
The DNA here is from genome assembly GCA_035578175.1 of Catonia carolina. Classification (NCBI taxonomy): domain Eukaryota; kingdom Metazoa; phylum Arthropoda; class Insecta; order Hemiptera; family Achilidae; genus Catonia; species Catonia carolina. Next base: position 59,395,178 of record JAQMRL010000007.1, read on the forward strand.
GTGTGTGTGTGTGTGTGTGTGTGTGTGTGTGTGTGTGTGTGTGTGTGTGTGTGTGTGTGTGTGTGTGTGTGTGTGTGTGTGTGTGTGTGTGTGTGTGTGTGTGTGTGTGTGTGTGTGTGTGTGTGTGTGTGTGTGTGTGTGTGTGTGTGTGTGTGTGTGTGTGTGTGTGTGTGTGTGTGTGTGTGTGTGTGTGTGTGTGTGTGTGTGTGTGTGTGTGTGTGTGTGTGTGTGTGTGTGTGTGTGTGTGTGTGTGTGTGTGTGTGTGTGTGTGTGTGTGTGTGTGTGTGTGTGTGTGTGTGTGTGTGTGTGCGTGCGTGCGTGCGTGCGTGCGTGCGTGCGTGCGTGCGTGCGTGCGTGCGTGCGTGCGTGCGTGCGTGCGTGCGTGCGTGCGTGCGTGCGTGCGTGCGTGCGTGCGTGCGTGGGTGGGTGTGTGTGTGTGTGTGTGTGTGTGTGTGTGTGTGTGTGTGTGTGTGTGTGTGTGTGTGTGTGTGTGTGTGTGTGTGTGTGTGTGTGTGTGTGTGTGTGTGTGTGTGTGTGTGTGTGTGTGTGTGTGTGTGTGTGTGTGTGTGTGTGTGTGTGTGTGTGTGTGTGTGTGTGTGTGTGTGTGTGTGTGTGTGTGTGTGTGTGTGTGTGTGTGTGTGTGTGTGTGTGTGTGTGTGTGTGTGTGTGTGTGTGTGTGTGTGTGTGTGTGTGTGTGTGTGTGTGTGTGTGTGTGTGTGTGTGTGTGTGTGTGTGTGTGTGTGTGTGTGTGTGTGTGTGTGTGTGTGTGTGTGTGTGTGTGTGTGTGTGTGTGTGTGTGTGTGTGTGTGTGTGTGTGTGTGTGTGTGTGTGTGTGTGTGTGTGTGTGTGTGTGTGTGTGTGTGTGTGTGTGTGTGTGTGTGTGTGTGTGTGTACAAAATATCTCAAGAACGGAACATCGTACGAACTTGAAACTTAAAACTTAAGTTACATACTACTACCGGATCCGACACGAACATTTTCATCAAAATCGGTTAACCGGAAGTAGTAGTTTATTCGTATAATTTTTCACTTTTTTGCGATTTTCTCAAAAACTTATCCTACGAATTTTTTTAAAATCGCCTAATTTACTAAATTTTGTATGCTTTACGAGATAGGGTAGGCGCCACCTTGGCTGAAATTCTTGGTAAGGGTGTTTTCACGTAAAAACTTTGTTTTTTTAAGATTACGGCTTTAATATGCATTTCAGCGCAAAAATGTATATATTAAAAGTTGTAGACAATTTAAAATCCTACAACTTTTATTTCAAACATTTTTTTTTATAACGCTTAGTTTAGCGGTAATTAGCGATTTTCTGTTTTTTTCTCACGAAAACGTGTGAAAAATTGACTTTTTTAATATTTCGGCTTTAGTACGCATTTTACGACAAAAGTGCATATAATAAAATTTATAGAAAATTAAGAGATCTACATTTTTTAAATAGAGAATTTTTCTCTACAGAGCCTAGTTTAGCGTGAAAGTGTGATTTTCCGTTTTTTTAAGCCAAACTGTTCGATTTTCATTTTGCGTCATTCACTCATGATTAAAATAAGGTTATGTGTTTTAGGTTAGTTTTTTGTTTATTTCTAATATTTTATTAATAATGTTAGGTTTATTGTTAATTATTTGCATTGGCAAGAGAAAGATGTGTGTGTTTCACACCAGATTTTTTTTTTAATCGATTGATGTACAGTACTTATTATTATATGCAAAAGATCTTTAATTTTTAAATTTAAGAATGACATTACACTAAATTTATATTCAAATTTTATATTTATTTATACAATATAAAATTACTTAATTTGTTTATAAACAAATTAATGTATTTATAAATTATTCCGAATCTAAGGTTAATTATTTTCCTAACCTAAGTCTAATAATTTTCCTAATGAAATTTCAAAAAGTCTTATCAAATTTTCAGCTAATTAAATGACAGAATTATTTAACAACAGAAGAGGCAGAGGTGTAAAAGACACTAATCAGAGTTATCTCCTCTGAAAGTAGTGATTTTTATTTTACAGCCAGACCCTGTGGTGAATGAAGTGAAGGTGCCATTTGCTGAGTGGAAAATATGTGCTTTTCAGAGGACTCGGCGTGCTGATAAGCGTACTTTTCCACTCAGTGAGGAAGGCAATTGTAAACCACCTCACTCCTCGTTTTACTTAGTAAAACCTCTACAGGTTCAAACCAGCCTTTCGACTGATAACCTAAACAACACAATCTAAGTCTAATAATTTTTCTAATTTAAGTCTAATAATTCTATTTCCCAGTAAAGGAAAGACAACCTTGTCCACTAGGGGAGAGCCGCAGTCATAGCTTCTGAAAATTACTAAATGTTAATATACTATTAAGTATAGATGTTTAGGTCAACAGCCGAAAGATGGTTTGAACCTCTAGAGGTTTTACTAAGTAAAACTAGGAGTGAGGTGGTTTACTATTGCCTTCCTCACTGAGTGGAAAAGTACGCTTATCAGCATGCCGGATCCTCTGAAAAGCACATATTTTCACTCAGCAAATGACACCTTCGCTTCATTCACCACAGGGTCTGGCTTTATAATGAAATTCATTCTAGTCTAATAATTCTATTTCCCAGCAAAGGGGGCGGCTTTTCCCACTGGGGAAAAGCCGCAGTCATAGCTTCTGAAAATCAGTAAATGTTAATGTACTATTAAGTCCAGTCAACTCCCGATTATCCGCGGAATTGGGTGGTACGAGTGACGCGGATAATCCGCAAAATGACGAAAAAAAGCGTAGTAGTATACGTATAAAATCTTTATTAACTTTTTGTTATTTAAAGTACATGAATATGTACAATAATGAAAACACTAACTTAAATTATAAAATATAACATTAACATTTTAAATGTTGTTAATTATTTTTTGTCCCTAAAAATGTTTGTTTACTGTAATTTTTTTTAAAATTAGTATATACAATGTATTTAGAAAAAAAACGTAAAAATATTGTTTACTTACAAATGATGTGCAGAAGCTATGTTGCAATAGAAGTCACAACGTATTAAAAAATTCAGTCATCTGCTTTTGTTTTTTTGAGTTAAAACACTTTTTCTTGATTTGGGACTGAAGTTTTCTCAACATACGTTTGTCACAAAGCAAAGCGTGTGCTTTACAAATTTAACCATGTGCTTTACTTAACAAAGCGCGTATTAACAAATTTAAGCGTGTGCTTTACTTTACAAAGCGCGTACTTCCTGTGCTGTACAAATTTTATCTTTAATGTTATCACATTACAAGAAATTTACTTAACGTTAAGAAAAAAGAATGAAAAAAATTTCATCCGACCTGCGCGGATATTCCGCCCGCGGATAATCGGGAGTTGACTGTATTGATGTTTAGGTCAATAGCCGAAAGATGGTTTGGACCTTTATCGGTCAACCGGAAGTAGTAGTTTATTCGTGTAATTTTTCACTTTTATGCGATTTTCTCAAAAATTGATCTTATGACTTTTTTTAAAATCACCTGATTTACTAAATTTTATATGCTCTACAAGATAAGGTAGGCGCCATGTTTGCTGAAATTCTTGGTGAGACTGTTTTGTGTAAAACGGTGTTTTTTTAATATTGCGGCTTTAATATGCATTTAAGCGCAAAAATGTATATAATAAACAATGTAGAGAATTTAAAATTCTACAACCTTTACTTCAAACATGTTTTTGTATAATGCTTAGTTTAGCGGTAATTAGCGATTTTCTGTTTTTTTCTCACGAAAACGTGTGAAAAATCGATTTTTTTAAGATTTCGGCCGTATTACGCATTTTATGACAAAAGTGTATATAACCAAATTTATAGAAAACTAAAAGATGTACAACTTTTATTTAAAGCATTTTTCTCTACAGAGTCTAGTTTAGCGTGAAAGAGTGATTTTCCGTATTTCTAAGCCAAACTGAGGACGATTTTCATTTTGCTTCTTTCACTCATGATTAAAATAAGGTTATGTTTATTGAGGTTAGTTTTTTTGTTTATTTGTAATGTTAGGTTTATTGTTAATTATTTGCACTGGCCAGAAAAAGTTGTGTGAGTGTTTCACACCAGATTGTTTTTAAAGGTCTTGTCTATCGAGATCTACAGAGATTGCAACAAATCAACTAGCTCCTAAAATTCCATCGTTGTAGGTTAAACTCAATTCCTCTAAAAGAATATGTGACCCATGTTGATAATTTTAAAAGAAAAGTGTATCGCGTTCTTTCTGAAATAAAAAAAATTATATTACTCTTGATTTTAATGTTATTTCTTCCTTAGCTATTTTTCAAGGAAAATTAAATTAGTAAGGGACTCTGTCACGTAGTGTGATCAGGTTAAAATGGGACGTGTCCGTCTAAACGAAACATCTTTCATATTTTTTGTTGTGAAACTATTTTCTCGTTGTGATAATACATACAATTATAAATTGCGGTTTGTTTTCTTCCTTAAAAATTTAACTTTTTTAATAATTTGCTTGAATTTAAAATTAATGTTTGCTTCAATGTAAGAACTTCATTATAACAAATTATTTTTACTTTCTCTTGCGTATATGAATATATAGGAAGGGAAGTATTGTTTTCATGTCGATTTTTGGAAATCGAGTTTTCACCGGATCTACACGTTTTCAGACCCCCTGAACCCAAAAAACATGTTTTTAGCGATTGGTCTGTGTGTGTGTGTGTATACAAAATATTGCAAGAACGGAACATCGTACGAACTTGAAACTTGAAACTTAAGTTACATACCACTACCGGATCCGACACAAACATTTTCATCAAAATCGGTCAACCGGAAGTAGTAGTTTATTCGTGTAATTTTTCACTTTTTTGCGATTTTCTCATCTTAAAAAAAACATTTTTTTTACGAGAGCACAATCTCTCCAAGAATTTCAGCAGAGGTGGTGCTTCCCCTACTTCGTGGTGCATGAAAAAGACGTAAATAAGGTGATTAAAAAAAACGTAGGAGCTGTTATTGAGAAAATCGCAAAAGAGTGAAAAATTTAACGAATAAACTACTACTTCCGATTTACCGATTTTGATGAAAATGTTCGTGTCGGGTTCTCTAGTATTACTTAACAAAAGTTTTAAGTTTCAATGTTGTACGATCTTCTGCTCTTCTGATATTTTGTTCACACACGTACACAGACCATTAGTTAAAACATGTTTTTTTGGGTTCGGGGGTCTGAATATCCGGCGAAAACTCTATTTCGAAAAATTGACAAATAACTGTCACCGGATGGCGACATTAAGTGGCAAACCTTATTTGTTTGGTAGCCCTGAAAAGGGCTGTTTAAGCGGTGGTCATCTTGGAGAGGCGTCGGTTGAAGTCGTCGTGGCGGTCGAGGAGCTGGGCGACACGGCGTGTCGTCGTCCAGAGGAGACATTATCTTCTTCCCTCGCAGTAGTGCGCCGATGGCTGTTTCGTCGGGTCCGGTGAGCGTAATGACGGTCCGGTTGACGGCTTACGGTGACGGGTCGGCGAGCGGAAGCATCACCTTCTCTCTTGCGGGGTCGTCGATTAGCCCTCGCTGGAGTCCGGCAGCCGTGTGCCGGGGTGTCGTTGTCTGGATCGGAAGCGGCGAGCCGGCGTGGTGGAAGCGAAACCCGAAGAGTGACGGCTCGGCTACCAGGTTCAAGCCTAGCCTTCCCTCAGCGGCAGTTGGGTCCCCACTGCAGCGTGACAGTGGTGGCCCCCAGAGCCCTGCAGTGTCGGGTTAGCGTAGGCCGTCTGCCGATAGCGCGGCCGAGGCGGCTCTCTCCGGGCCGGCGAAGGCTGACCGGTGCGGGAATGTAGCGTCCGCCACCGGTAGCGTAGACCAGGGAGGGTGCGTCCGGTCTCGGCTGGGCTCGTCCTCTTCTTTCTTGATCGGAAGTGAATCGCTCTGTGTCTGGATCGGTATTGAATGCCTCCGCTCAGTGCAGCGCTCTTTATATAGTTGCCAAGAGCGCTGGGGTAGAGGGCGGTGCCTGGCTCGACCTTGATGACAAAGACCTCTGTCGGTGCGGAGCCGAAAGGTTTGTCGGGACACCGTCAAAGGGCCTACCGTGCCGACAAAGGCTGAAAGAAGTATTAAAGCCGGAAACACAGTAAATGATTTATTAGAAGGGGTGGCGGTGACATAACAATACTTTCCTTCCCTATTTATTTATATAGGGCAAGAGAAAGTAAAAGTGTATAAACCAGATTATTTAAAACACATCCTGAAATCTTTAAGGTTTTATTTATCAACCTTCAATAGTTAAATTATCCATACTTTCCGTACACCTTGTAATCTAATTCATTTAGTCATATTTTTATTGGCTTTTTGTTTTATTTTCTAATTAAAAAAATAATATTTATTATTATTTTGTATTTCAAGGACTTATGTTTTGTTATAAATTATTTAATTTTAACGGTTGTTATTTTACTCTGCAACAAGACAGTAATTTTAATTTTTTCCTGAACACCTATTCACCTAGATTGTATATAAAATTATGGAAAATTATGTAAAGTCCCGTATGCTATTTTTTTATATTCAGGTATTTGATTCTTTTATCTTCTGATGGTTACTAATCAAATCTAATAATATAAACGCCTAATTTTATAAAATTTATAATTTTTTGTTTGTTTTATGTCCGACGTTTTGCACATGCTAAACTCATAGAATAAAGTACTCACAAAATATGTATGATAAAGTATAAAAAAAAAATAAAAAAAAATAAAAAAATTTTTTTTAAGAAACGCTATTATTTAACAATGATTCAAATAAAAAATGAACTAAAAAGAAAAAATAAAAAAAATTACAAAAAAAATTACAGACATTACTGTTACAAATAAAAGCGTGGCGCATTTTTATACAACGAATATTTTTTACAATAAAATGCGCCACGCTTTTATTTGTAACAGTAATGTCTGTAATTTTTTTTGTAATTTTTTTTATTTTTTCTTTTTAGTTCATTTTTTATTTGAATCATTGTTAAATAATAGCGTTTCTTAAAAATTTTTTTTTTATTTTTTTTGAATTTTTTTTATAATTTTTTTTCTGTGATTTTTTTTGTTAATTTTTTTTGTAAATTTTTTTTATTTTTTTCTTTTTAGTTACTTTTTTTACGTAATTGTTAAATTAAAGCGTTTTTTAAATTTTTTAAATTTTTTTTGAAAAAAAAAATTTTTCAAAATTTTTTTTTGAATTTTTTTGTAATTTTTTTGTAATTTTTTTTTAAAAACACCTATTGTCATCGAAGATAAACAAGTGTGCAAAGTTTGATTCATATTGATACGGTAGAAGTATTAAAATTTTAAGTTGCCAGATTTGATGGATCCAAGAGTAAGTTATTTTGTAATAATGAAAGCGTTTAAAAAAAATTTTTTTGTAAATTTTTTTTTATGACAGCGTATTGTCATCGAAGATAAACAAGTGTACAAAGTTTCATTCATATTGATACAGTAGAAGTATTAAAATTTTAAGTTGCAAGATTTGATGGATCCAAGAGTAAGTTAAAAAAAAAAAAATTTTTTTTTGTAAATTTTTTTTTATGACAGCGTATTGTCATCGAAGATAAACAAGTGTGCAAAGTTTGATTCATATTGATACGGTAGAAGTATTAAAATTTTAAGTTGCAAGATTTTATGGATCCATGAGCAAGTTAAATAAAAGCGTTTAAAAAAGCAGTAACCGTTTTTGGCTATTGTTAGTAGGAAGAGAAGCTGTAGAAACAATGTTTAGACTAGAATCAAATAATATGTGAGCTCGTCTACCGGTCCGATAATTAGTTTTTCTATTTGTTAAAAAATACTTTGTTTTGAATAGTTCATATTTTATTGTTTTTTTCATGTATATAATTATATACCGGGTGTGTAAAAAGTCTGAAACCGGTTAATTATAAGTCAAATAGCTTATTGTAGCGAAAAATAAGCAACGAGAATCAGTAGAGATACAATAATGTAATTTTTAACCCTTTCTAACCCAGTGTGACGTAGAAGTCACACTGGAGTGAAATAACGGACATCAAAATTTTAGTTATTAGTGACTACTTTGGATTAAAGAACGCTGGGCGTGAAGTGTAATAATTTTCTGTACCTTAGCCAGGAATCGAACTTGAGACTTCCACTTTGTAGTGTAGCATGCTGACCATTGCGCTACGGAGGCGACCATTAATTATTTTCTTTTAAAAATTAATTTCAATTTTAAATATTTGTGTTCATTTACTAAAATAAAGTAGCATTTCTTCAAATATGTCGTAGCCTATATACGTACAAGTATATTTTTTAGACTGTTTGTAATTAGTTATTTTATCCATTTTATCAATATTTTTTAATTGTAAAATATTTTGTCTTAAATGATGACTTTAAAATTAAAATAATATTTAGGTTTTTTGCAACAAATCTAAGTAAGAGAATATATTTTGTTTAAGAAGCCTGAACATAATTTTACGAATTCATATTCTTGAATGAAACAATGTACAGATTTTTTCGTGTATAATTAAAAAGATTGGGATTGAAAGGGTTAAGTACCCGAAATTGACGTTCGCCATCTTGGATTCCGCCATATTGAATCAACCTTTTTGCTTTCTCTTGCCTATATGAATATATAGGAAGGAAACTAATGTTTTCATTTCGATTTTTCGAAATCGGGTTTTGCACCGGATATACAAGTTTTCAGACCTCCTGAACTCAAAAAAACATGTTTTAGCGATTGGTCTGTGTATTTATGTGTGTGTGTGTGTCTGTGTGTGTGTGCGTGTGTCTGCGTGTGTGTATGTGAACAAAATATCTCACGAACGAAACACCGTACGAAGTCGAAACTTGAAAAGTATGTTAGGAACCACTAGAGGACCCGACACGAACATTTTAATCAAAATCGGTCAATTGGAAGTAGTAGTTTATTCGTGACATTTTTCACTTTTTTGAGATTTTCTTAAAAACGGCTGCTACGATTATTTTTAAGATCGCCTTGTTTACTACAACTTTTATGCTCTACAAGGTAGAGTAGGCGCCACGTATGTTGAAATTCTTGGGAAGGCTGTGCTTTTGTAAAAAAAAAAATGGTTTTTTAAAGATTGCAGCCTTAATATACATTTTAGCGCAAAAATGTATATAATTAAAGTTGTAGACAATTTAAAAATCTACACATTTTATTTCAAAAAATGTTTTTGTAAAACGCTTAGTTTAGTGGTAATTAGTGATTTTCTGGTTTTGTTCATGGAAATTTGTAAAAAAATCAATTTTTTAAGATTTCGGCCGTATCCATTTTACGACATAAAAGCATATAATTAGATTTATAGAAAATTTAACGATCTACAACTTTTATCATAAGCATTTTTCTCTACAGAAAACTAGTTTAGCGTCAAAAAGTAATTTTCCGTAATAAGCAAAACAAAGTTCGGTTTTCATTTTGCTTCATTCACTCATGATTAAAAATTGGTTATTTTTTTGAGGTTAGTTGTTTTGTTTATTTCTAATGTTTTATTACTAATGTTCAGTTATATTGGTCATTTTTGCGTTGGCAAGAGAAAGTTGTGTGAGTGTTTCACACCAGATTTTTAAGTTTGATAATATACAATAACTTTGTTAAATGGGTAATAAATACATAAAATCTATAAATATGAATTTTAGAGAACTTAACACTGAGAAAATTGATATCAGTTAAATCAAAAATAAAACAGAAATATGTACAAAAAATTCAATTTTATTTAGTATAATACATTACTAATTTTAAGGAAATAGCCTACTTAGTTAAAATAAAACAAAAACAAAATGTTTGTTTCCTAATGATGAGGTGAATAAGTAAACAAGATTAACAGTTAATTACATTTATTTGTAAACAAAAATATTATTGTTTATTAAAATAACAATATTAACTGTTAAAAAATAAATTAAATAAACATTTTCCAATACTATTTACAGTAAATTCGAAATAGCATGATACTATTACTTAAATAAAATACAGAACAGAAGGAATTTTATAATGTGCTCATGCGTCAGTGCTACCATTTGAGGCGAGACTGTACTTTGTATCCCGTTAATATTAAATTTGCAATTTTTAGGTACATTTTTCATAGAATTGGTTAAAGATAAGAAAATAAAAGTTTATACACTTATATTTGCTGGGTTTCTCTAGCTACTGGTATTTTTTCAATTGAATCTGTTAGACCAGCGGTTCCCAACCCGGGGTAAGGGACGAACCGGTTAGGGGTACGCTGACAATAAAGGGCAATGGCGGACGTTGTTTTTCTGAGTAACGTGGTGGGGTTATTGTACTGACAAGCTAGTAAGCTGGCAAGCTGACAATTAATAATAGCTAGACAAGCTGGCAAGCCCAGATCTAAGGTTTTATTTGTCTATATTTGAACCTGATTTCAAGCAATTAAGTGCAACAAAACAGCCTCAAGGGTCACACTAAAAACGAGTCTGAAGACGTTTCCTGGACTAATAATTTAGTTTCAATACATCCTAATTTTCATGTTAGATTTTGTATTTACAAATATTAAAAGCATTTTGTATTCGATATGAGTTTTTTGAAAGTTTAAAACTAATCTGTCTTGTCTTAGATTAGAAATACTATAATTATTATAACTCTGTCATTAGTATTTTGATGTAAAATTAAGACCATACAAGAAATGTTCAGTTTTCAATAAAATATATATTTTAAATGCTTGTGTTATCTTTCATTTTCCTTAGTTTAAATTTATCTTAATTTGAACACATGATACAACGTACTAGTGTAAGTTATATTTTGCAGTATTTAAAAACTAATTTTCTGGGCAAAGCTCCCTAAAAACTTAATTTTTCATTAAAATAATTTTTTTTTCACGTAATTTAATGTTTTTGTGTTTTATCTCAGTCTGAACTATTGAAAAACATAAAGAACCTAAATTCAAAATTTTCAGTTAAAACCATCATACAGTCTCGCCTTAAGAGATTTTTCTTTATGTAAACTTGCCCTTATAGTAAATGAAAGCGTTTAAAAGATAAATTAATAATGGAAAGAAAAAAATAATAATTTTCCAAAAACACACGGAAATAGAAATCAAATTGATTAATTAATTGTTATTTTAATATATTATTATTAATTAAAAATTAATTATTAAATATTAGTGTATTAATTAATAACGTCTTGTGTATTGAATGCATGGGTTACTGAATGCAACAATAACAAATGCTATTCAAATAATTAATTCTACAGTCAACTCCCGATTATCCGCGGGCGGATTATCCGCGCACGTCGGATGAAATTTTTTTTCATTCTTTTTTCTTAACGTTAACGTTAACTAAATTTCTTGTAATGTGATAACATTAATGATAAAATTTGTACAGCACAGGAAGTACGCGCTTTGTAAAGTAAAGCACACGCTTAAATTTGTAAATACGCGCTTTGTTAAGTAAAGTACACGCTTAAATTTGTAAATACGCGCTTTGTTAAGTAAAGCACATGCTTAAATTTGTAAAGCACACGCTTTGCTTTGTGACAAACTTATGTTGAGAAAACTTCTGTCCCAAATCAAGAAGAAGTGTTTTAACTCAAAAAAAAACAAAAGCAGATGACTGACTTTTTTAAAACGTTTTGACTTCTATTACAACATAGCTTCTGCACATCATTTGTAAATAAACAATATTTTTATGTTTTTTTTTCTAAATACATTGTATGAACTAATTAAAAAATAATTACAGTAAAGAAACATTTTTAGGGACAAAAAATAATTAACATTTAAAATTTTAATATTATATTTTGTAATTTAAGTTAGTGTTTTCATTATTGTATAACCCATCAATGTTAAGTTAGCGCAGTCGTCGCGCAGTGTGGTTAGGAAATTGCCGTAGTGGGGAGGCAGAGTGATGTTCACACATTCATGTACACTCGCATTCACGTACGCACGCTTGCATTCACCAACACACTACGCTCGTGAACGCATCTGCAGCGACTAGTCTTGTTTCGTTTAACGGATAGTAAACAATTTGTTATTTTATCGTAGTTTTACATTTTTTTGTATTTACTTATTTTTTCATTTTATTTACCTAATAACAAAGTAAAAGTAACAAGGAAGTAGGTATATGAATTTTTATGTTACAATATAATTTATAATTATATTATATTATTATATAATAAAAATAGAATTTATATAATTTATGTTTTATGTGGAAATTGTACACAATATTTCTCAACGCGCATCTTTGAAAGTTATCAATATTAACTTTCTTCTTCAATCTTTTGCGAGATTTTCCCGGTGTACTGAAATTTTCATTTTCACCCAATTTATTTGCTTCTGTTACAGTTTTTCGTACCGTATGAACGGAAATACCGCAAAGGTCAGCCACACGAGCTTGAATTTCTAACCGTAACATTTCTAGATTTTCTTCAGTAATCTTTTTGTACACATTCATAATTACACATTTAATTTGACTTTTTAAAGCCACTCCCTGTCCTAACCTGCAGTTCGATCTTGGCTGAGGCATTGCGAATAATATTTAAGAAACGGCGAAGAGTATTGAAAAATACTGGTTAATAATTGGCGAAGAGTATTAAAAATACTGTTTAAGAAACGACGAAGAGTATTA
>JAQMRL010000007.1:59407785-59475285 GCA_035578175.1 Catonia carolina
CACATATCAGAGTGCGTTTCTATTTTTACTTTCTCTTGCCTATATGAATATATAGGAAGGAAAGTATTTGTTTTCATGTCGATTTTTCGAAATCGAGTTTTCACCGGATCTACACGTTTTCAGACCCCCTGAACCCAAAAAACATGTTTTTAGCGATTGGTCTGTGTGTGTATACAAAATATCTCAAGAACGGAACATCATACGAACTTGAAACTTGAAACTTAAGGTACATACCACTACCGGACCCGACACGAACATTTTCATCAAAATCGGTCAACCGGATAGTAGTAGTTTATTCGTGTAATTTTTCACTTTTTTCAATTTTCTCAAAAACTGGTCCTAAGATTTTTTTAAAAATCGCCTGGTTTACTCAATTTTTTTATTCTCTACAAGATAGATTAGACGCCATGTTTGCTGAATCCTTGGTGAGGCTGTTTTTTACGTAAAACGAGTGTTTTTTTTTAAGATTACGACTTAAATATGTATTATAGCGCAAAAAACGTATATAGTAAAAAATGTAGAGAATTTTTAAATTCTCTACAGTAAAATTTAATAAAAATTTAACAATGCGGAGTAAAAATTTAAGTTTAATTCTCTACAGTTTGTAGGTTTTTAAACCTATAATTTTTAGTTCAAACATTTTTTTGGTATAATGCTTAGTTTAGCGGTAATTAGCAATTTTCTGTTTTTTCTCACGGAAACGTGTGAAAAATCGATTTTTTTAAGATTTCGGCCTTAGTATGCATTTTATGACAAAAGTGTATGTATTCAAATTTATAGAAAATTAAAAGATCTACAACTTTTATTTAAAGCATTTTTCTCTACAGAGCCTAGTTTAGCGTGGAAAGAGTGATTTTCCATATTTTTAAGCCAAACTGAGGTTGATTTTCATTTTGCGTCTTTCACTCATGATTAAAATTAGGTATGTTTATTGAGGTTTGTTTTTTGTTTATTTGTAATGTTTTATTAATAATGTTAGGTTTATTGTTAATTATTTGCATTGGCAAGTGAAAGTTGTGTGAATGTTACACACCAGATTTTTCTTATAATGAAACAGCTGATTTATTTTAAACATTTACTTTTATTGTTAAACAGTAAGTGATATGAATGGATAACCTAATTGAAATTTTTTTAACATTTAACAGTCTTTTCTTTAAAAAATACAATATTCATACTCCAACCAAGTAAAATCGATTATTTAAACAAAATTATTTCTTCTTTATAAAGTCAACATATTATAATGGAAAACAAAATACAGAAATTACAAAATACCTAACTTATACTTTCGTCACTATCAGAAGAATCCGAACCACTGTCATTAAAGTTAATGATACAATTTTTCTACTGCTGAGTCAAATAAACATTCTCTGTTGTACAAATCGTCTTCTATGCGTATTACATGGTTACAATATTTTTCCCTATGTGATGAATCCATTTTTGTAAATTTTGCAACTAAACAAGATTCAATGGATTCCAGGGTATTTCTTAAGTTATTATTTCCAACTTATCGTTTAACCTCAGACCTTTGAACCGTTAAGTTAACTTTGTCCCGTAAGAGGCATTGTAACATACAACCAATATTCCGCTGCAGGATATAACACGACTGTTTGAATTATGATTACTTCACAAAATGTAGAAAAGGTAAATTTTTTTATCAAAAAAGGGAAATTTTAAAATTGCAACCGAAAAAAAATTTCCCTCATGAATTGTTTTTGCACTCTCATCCTATTTTAATCTTACTGTAAAACACCTAGGCCTACATCTTTTATTTCAAGCATTTTTCTACGTACGTTTACTGTCAGTTAGCAAGAAAAAATTGTAAAAAAGGGAAAAATTGTTCGATTAAAGAGTAATTGCATTTAAATGAAAATCAATTTCTGTTTGGATTTAACAATACGGAAAACCACTAATTTTCGCTAAACTAAGCTCTCTAGAAAAAATCCTTGAAATAAAAGTTATAGGTGTTCTAATTTTTACTTTCTCTTGTCTATATGAATATATAGGAAGGAAAGTATTGTTTTCATGTCGATATTTCGAAATCGAGTTTTCACCGGATCTATACGTTTTCAGGCCCCTGAACCCAAAAAACATGTTTTTAGCGATTGGTCTGTGTGTGTGTGTGCGTGCGTGCGTGCGTACGTGCGTGCGTACGTGTGTGTGTGTGTGTGTGTGTGTGTGTGTGTGTGTGTGTGTGTGTGAACAAAATATCTCAAGAACGGAACATCGTACAAACTTGAAACTTGAAACTTAAGTTACATCCTTTGACCGGACCCGACACGAACATTTTCATCAAAATCGGTCAACCGGAAGTAGTAGTTTATTAGTGCAATTTTTCACTTTTTTGCGATTTTCTCAAAAACTGGTCCTACGATTTGTTTTAAAATCGCCTGGTTTACTCAATTTTTTATTCTCTACAAGATAGGGTAGGCGTCATGTTTGCTGAAATTCTTGGTGGTGTTTTCTCGTAAAAACGTTGTTTTTGAAGATTACGGCTTTAATATGCAATTTAGAGCAAAACTTTATATAATAAAAGTTGTAGAGAATTTAAAATCCTACAACTTTTATTTCAAACATTTTTTCGTATAACGCTTAGTTTAGCAATAATTAGCGATTTTCTGTTTTTTTCTCACGAAAACGTGTGAAAAATCGATTTTTTTAACATTTCGGCCTTAGTACTCATTTTACGACAAAAGTGTATAAAAGCAAATTTATAGAAAACTAAAAGATCTACAACTTTTATTTAAAGCATTTTTTCTACAGAGCCTAGTTTAGCGTGAAAGAGTGATTTTCCGTATTTTTAAGCCAAACTGAGGTTGATTTTCATTTTGCGTCTTTCACTCATGATTAAAATAGGTTATGTTTTTTGTTTATTTGTAATGTTTTATTACTAATTAAAAAAATAAATATTTGTACTGTTTTATTGTTCATAATTTGCACTGGCAAGAAAAAGTTGTGTGAGTGTTTCACACCAGATTTTTCTTCTTCTTATCGCGCCTCCCCGACCGGAGGTTGGCAATCACGACAGCTGTTGTTGTTTAGGTCATCAGCCGAAAGGCTGGTTTGAACCTCTAGAGGTTTTACTAGTAAAACAAGGAGTGAGGTGGTTTACGATTGCCTTCCTCACTGAGTGAAAAATTACGCTTATCAGCATGCCAGGTCCTCTGAAAAGCACATATTTTCCACTCTGCAAATGACACTTCACTTCATTCACCACAGGGTCTGGCTGTGTAATGAAATTCATTACTTTCAGAGGAGACAACTCTGATTAGTGTCTTTTGCACCTCTACCTCTTCTGTTCTTAAATGATTCAGTCATTTAATTGGCTGACCATGTGATAAGAAACAGAACTAATTATTTTAGTCCTGCAACGGACAGATTGAGTGTAAATAAATTGACAATCCACCTGTCTGTTAAGAGCAGTCATGACAGCTATTCGGAACTTGGAGACCGCACCTCTGAACTACTCCGCTGAGGTACAATGAAACCATTTGCGAAGATTCTTCAACCAAAAAATTCTTCTCTTTCCCACATCTCTCTTCCCCTAAATCTTGCTTTGTATTATTTAGTGAAGTTCTTATTTCCTACAACTTTGGCATTTTAGGGCAAAAGTATACAATCTTTGCCGTGAATTGCATATTAAGGCCGAAATGTTAAGGAAACTAGCAGATATTGCGCTTACCCTATCATGTAGCGCACAAAAAAATGAAGTAAATATGGCATTTTTCAAAAACATCGTAGGTGCCTTTTTTGAGAAATCGCATGCAAAAAGTGGAAAATTGCACAAATAGGTCTAAACTATTTTCGGTTGACCGATTTTGATAAAAATGTTCGTGTCGGGTATCTCCGTGGACCTTAAAATAAGTTCCAAGTTTCAACTTCGTACAATCTTCTGGTTTGAGTAATTATGTTCACGCAAACACACGTTCACGTACACGTATACACACACACACACACACACACACACACACACACACACACCAATTGGTACGAACGTGTTGTTTAGCTAAGGGTACCTAAAAACCTGGATTTCCGGGGTTCACCTCATAATTATTAGCTAAATACATTACAAAAATTTCTGTTGTATATGGCATTTTTGTTTGGTAGGTTACGGTATCTATACCAATCAAAAAATTTGTAAATATAATTCAGCGAGATTAGCTAGAAAAGTTAGTGCGGTATGTCGTACTACAGTGAAACCTCGGTAATTCGAAACCGAAAGGACTGCTGAAAAAAATCTGAATTAACAAAATTTTGAATTCCAAAGTTACTTGGATTCTGACTAAAAATTATGGTTAAAAAATCTGGTGTGAAACACTCACACAACTTTCTCTTGCCAATGCAAATAATTAACAATAAACCTAACGTTACCGGTAGTAATAAAACATTACAAATTAACAAAAAACACAACCTTATTTTAATCATGAGTGAAAGACGTTAAGTGAAAATCAACCTCAGTTTGGCTTAAAAGTACAGGAAATCACTCTTTTCACGCTAAACTAGGCTCTGTAGAGAAAAATGCTTTAAATAAAAGTTGTAGATCGTTTAATTTTCTATAAATTTTGTTTTATATACTTATGTCGTAAAATGAATACTAAGGCCAAAATGTTAAAAAAAAATCGATTTTTCACACGTTTTCGTGAGAAAAAAACAGAAAATCACTAATTACTGCTAAACTAAGCGTTATTAAAAAAATGTTTAAAATAAAAATTTGTAGGACTTCAAATTCCTCTACAAATTTTATTATATACATTTTTGCGCTGAAATGCATATTAAAGCCGCAATCTTAAAAAAACAATTCTTTTACGTGAAAACAGCCTCACGAAGAATTTCAGCAAACATGGCGCCTACCCTATCTTGTAGAACATAAATAATGTAGTAAATCAGGCGATTTAAAAAAAAATCGTAGGACCAGTTTTTGAGCAAATTGCAAAAAAGTGAAAATTACACGAAAAAACTACTATTTCCGGTTGACCGATTTTGATGAAAATGTTTATGTCGGGTCCGGTAGTGGTAGTCTATGTAACTTAAGTTTCAAGTTTCAAGTTTGTACGATGTTCCGTTCTTGAGATATTTTGTATACACACACACAGACCAATCGCTATAAACATGTTTTTTGGGTTCAGAGGGTCTGAAAACGTGTAGATCCGGTGAAAACTCGATTTCTTAAAATCGACATGAAAACAATACTTTCCTTCCTATATATTCATATAGGCAAGAGAAAGTAAAAAGTATTTACTACACGTTTTTAACTGTGTTAAAACATGGGAAAATGGTACGGTAGCGAGTTAATTCCATTGTTCGGGTTCATTTTCATTTTCATCAGATATATTTACCAACATATCTGTGTCTTCATCCCGTTCGATAAACTTGGTGAAACTGGTTCTTTAATAATAGATTTAGTGTCATTTTCAACATTGTTCCATGCGGTTGGCATCTAACAAATTTATCGTTGGTCTTGAATTAGATGGGATGTCATATAAAATTTTGTTCACAACCAGTTTTCTATAATTATATTTCAAATTTCTAATCACGGGCTTGCTCACAGAAGTCATAATATGACTTCTGTGTGCAAGCCAAATATAACCAAATATTATTTGGTGGAAAAACTGTAAATTTATAGACTTCAAATTGACGATCGGGTTGTGCACTACAGTCGTCAACAGACAGGATGATTTTTCGAGTTTCTTGAAGAAACTTTAATCAATTTTGTGACCCCAATTTTCGAAGCACGTAGACGTTGTCCATGGTTTAAAATCTTCGAATTACGAAGCTAGATGTTACATTTGTATGTACACAAAATGACGGGGACAAATAATTTTTTCGAATTACATCAGTTCAAATTACCGAGGCTTCACTGTATTATATTTAATTTGAAATTATTTAAAAACTGTTTCTTAATTCTTGTCTTTGTTGAAATGAAGATCTAAACAGTATAGATTTTAACACGACGCTAATGGTATTTATAAAATAAACATTCACGGCTTTAGGATTTTCACTAATCTGCTGGCAAACAAAATGCGGCTGTTTCTACCCTGCCCCGGTTGGATTAAAACATTCGTAACTATATTTCCCTTCCTACATTTAAATCGGGGTAGAATCACTCAGAAAAGCTATTTCTATTTTTACACTCATCTTCTATAACAATGTAATAAGCGTATGCACCGCAAACCGGAAATCAGTTAGTATTCATATTTTATAAAGCCTCTCTTGAATCAAAAGTTAATAAAGATTCTTCTGTTTATTTAGTCCCGTAACTAAAAATTTAAAACCGCTCTTTGCATTTATGTGACGGATTTAGTTTATTATTATTTCTAATGAAATTTTCCGACTAAGAACTACATTAAATTCAATATGAATCGCAATGTACAGTTATTATCCGTACCTATCTAATTTATTTAAGAACTTAAAAAATTAATCCCTTTCATTTCCTCTACAAAATCTTATATTTTAAATTTGAGTTGCCAAAACTGATGTAATAATTATTTAATTTTAATTTAGCTTATAATGAGTTTTGATACGATGTTTATAAAACTTTAGTAACCCTTTAGTGAATAGCGTCCGATATATCGGACGCTATGGAAAAAAATCTGGTGTGAAACACTCACACAACTTTCTCTTGCCAATGCAAATATTTAACAGTAAACCTAACATTAGTAATAAAACATTAGAAATAAACAAAAAACTAACCTCAATAAACATAACCTAATTTTAATCATATATGAAAGACGCAAAATGAAAATCTGTCTCAGTTGCCTTAAAAATACGGAAAATCACTCTTTCACGCTAAACTAGGCTTTGTAGAGAAAAATGCTTTTGATAAAATTTATAGATCTTTTAATTTCCTATAAATTTGATTATATACACTTTTGTCGTAAAATGCATACTAAAGCCGAAATCTTAGAAAAAATCGATTTTTCACACGATTTTATGAGAAAAAAAAGGAAATCGCTAATTATTCCTAAACTAAGCGTTATACTCAAAAAATAATTAAAAAAAAGTTGTAGAATTAAAAATTCTCTACAACTTTTATTATATACATTTTACGCTTAAATGCATATTACAGCCGTAATCTTAAAAAAACAATTGTTTTACGTAAAAGCAGCCTCACCGAGAATTTCAGCAAACATGGCGCCTATCTTATCTTGTAGTGCACAAAAAATTTAGTAAACCAGGCGATTTTTAAAAAAAATCGTAGGACCAGTTTTTGAGAAAATCGCAAAAAGTGAAAAATTACACAATAAACTGCTACTTCCGGTTGACCAATTTTGATAAAAATGTTCTTGTCGGGTCCGGTAATGGTATGTAACTTAAGTTTCAAGTTTCAAGTTCGTACGATGTTCCGTTCTTGAGATATTTTGCACACACACGCGCGCACGCGCGCGCGGCGCGCACACACACACACACACACACACACAGACCAATCGCTAAAAACATGTTTTTTGGGTTCAGGGGGGTCTTAAAACGTGTAGATCCGGTGAAAACTCGATTTCGAAAATTGACATGAAAACAATACTTTCCTTTCTATATATTCATAAATGCAAGAGAAAGTAAAGAATAAAAGCACCAGGAAATTTAATCTTTTATTACGGTATCGTTGTAGTACTTTTAACTAGTTTTTTTTCAGAAAACTGAAATCTCTTTAAAAGTAGCCGTGATCAGCACGTCGTAAAGAGGAGAATATGTCAGCTGTACAGCTGAGTTGTTTGCTGAAGTCCTTAGGGTTGATAACCGGATTTCAAAATTTTGAATTAATAATAAATTCGAGGAAGAACTGAACGGTTTGTGTGAACTCATTTTTGGATGCTACGTCAAAAATTAAAACAATAAAGTTGATTTATTTCTCCCGGCAGTTGAATTTTGCAACACATCTGTTGTCAATACCAGTTTGCGGTTTGCCGACAAGGGTTACCCCCTGGTTTCCGACCAGGCCTCCGTTGCTCTCAAAATTTTTACTTTCTCTTGCCTATATGAATATATAGGAAGGAAAGTATTGTTTTCATGTCGATTATAACAAATCGAGTTTTCACCGGATCTATACGTTTTCAGACCCCCTGAACCCAAAAAACATGTTTTTAGCGATTGGTCTTGTGTGTGTGTGTGTGTGTGTGTGTGTGTGTGTGTGTGTGTGTGAACAGAATATCTCAAGAACGGAACATCGTACGAACTTGAAACTTGAAACTTAAGTTACATACCACTACCGAACCCGACACGAACATTTTCATCAAAATCGGTCAACCGGAAGTAGTAGTTTATTCGTATAATTTTTCACTTTTTTGCGATTTTCTCAAAAACTGGTCCTACGATTTTTTTTAAAATGGCCTGGTTTACTACATTTTTTATGCTCTTCAAGATAGGGTAGGCGCCATGTTTGCTGAAATTCTGCGTGAGGCTGTTTTTACGTAAAAAACATTTATTTTTAAGATTGCGGCTTTAATATGCATTATAGCGCAAAACGTTATATAATAAAAGTTGTAGAGAATGTAAAATTCTACAACTTTTATTTCAAACATTTTTTTTGTATAACGCTTAGTTAAGCGGTAATTAGCGATTTTCTGTTTTTTTCTCACGAAAACGTGTGAAAAATCGAGTTTTTTAAGATTTCGGTCTTAGAATGCATTTTACGACAAAAGTGTATAAAATAAAATTTATAGGAAATTAAAAGATCTACAACCTTTATTTCGAGCGTTTTTCTCTACAGAGCTTAGTTGAGCGTGAAAGATTGATTTTCCGTATTTTTAGGCCAAACTGAGGTTGAATTTCATTTTGCGTGGTTCTCTCATGATTGAAATATGGTTATGATTTTGAGGTTAGTTTTTTGTTTATTTCTAATGTTTTATTACTATTGTAAGGTTTATTGTTAATTATTTGCATTGGCAAGAGAAAGTCGTGTGAGTGTTTCACACCAGATTTTTTTAATTTATTTGACAAATCAGGTATGTGACAGTCACCAGTCACAGTATGTAGGAGTTCTACAGAACGGCCTCCGGGTCTCTTTCGGGCGACCAATCGGAGAGGAGATGGTAGGAGAAATGCCAGCAAACCAATTGTCATTAACAGTGTGTGGTTACGAAAAATACTGCAGAAGTTTTATTTTGCAGCAGTTTTAATTTTATGTGTTATTAATGGACGTTTGTAATAAGGATTTTAGTAAATATCATTTATCATTTAATCTTAGTTATGCTGTAAGCGATATTTCGCAATTTCTTTGTAAATTTTTTATTATTTTACTTTAACACTTGTCTGAAAAAATGTATTTTAAATGTTTATACTCAACGGTAAAAATATTCAGAAAAATTTAGGAGTCTTTAAATCTTCAATACTGACCACTAATATTAATTGAATGAAATTCTTGTAGAAAATTTCTTAAAACCAAACTATCAAGGAAAGTGATGTTAGATTAAATCTTTTAAAAAGAAAAATTAAATAATGGCCGTTAGTAATGTTTTTGACCCACCAGGTTGGTCTAGAGGTAAATTCATCGCCAAAATCAGCTGTTAAACAGCTGATTTTCGGAGACGAAAGTTCCTGGTTCAAATCCTAGTAAAGGTAGTTACTTTTATACGGATTTGAATTCTAAACAGTGGTTATCGGTGTACTTTGATGGTTGGGGTTTAATTAACCATACTCTCTCAGGAATGGTCGGCCTGGGTCTGTACAAGACTACATCTCATTTACACGTTATACCCATCATCCTTATCTCATTGGGTCATGGGGTTGCTTATTGTTCTAAATTGAACAGATTGCAACGTACACAAATTAGGAATAAAAAAAAGAAAAAAATCTGGTGTGAAACACTCACACAACTTTCTCTTGCCAATGCAAATAATTAACAATAAACCTAACATTAGTAATAAAACATTAGAAATATACAAAACACTAACCTCAAAAACATAACCTTATTTTAATCATGAGTGAATGACGCAAATGGAAATCGTACTCGGTTTGGCTTAAAAAAACGGAATATCACACTTTCACGCTAAACTAGGCTCTGTAAAGAAAAATTCTCTAAATAAAAGTTGTAGATCTTTAAATGTCGTATAAATTTAATTATATACACTTTTGTCGTGAAATGCGTACTAAAGCCGAAATCTTAAAAAAATCGATTTTTCACACGTTTTCGTGAGAAAAACAGAAAATTGCTAATTACTGCTAAACTAAGCGTTATACAAAAAAATGTTTAAAATAAAAGTTGTAGAATGTTAAATTTTCTACAACTTTTGTTATATAAAATTTTGCGCTAAAATGCATATTAAAGCCGTAATCTTAAAAAAAACAATGTTTTTACGTGAAAACAGCCTTACCAAGAATTTCGCCTACCCTATCTTGTAGAGAATAAAAAATTGAATAAACCAGGCGATTTTTAAAAAAATCGTAAGACCAGTTTTTGAGAAAATCGCAAAAAAGTGAAAAATTACACGAATAAACTACTACTTCCGGTTGACCGATTTTGATGAAAATGTTCTTGTCGGGTCCGGTAGTGGTATGTAACTTAATTTTCAAGTTTCAAGTTCGTACAATGTTTCGTTCTTGAGATATTCTGTTCACAGACACATACAAACACCCACATACGCGCGCGCGCGCATACACACACAGAACAATCGCTAAAGACATGTTTTTTCGGTTCAGGGGTTCTGAAAACGTGTAGATCTGGTGAAAACTCGATTTTGAAAAATCGACATGTAAACAATACTTTCCTTCCTTTATATTCATATAGGCAAGAGAAAGTAAAACTTAAATAATGGTCGTTAGTAATTTTTTTGTGAGACGCACCGAGTAGAAAATGAGAATTACAATATGGCGATAAAATCGAAATTTACGGACAAACAATGACCGGTCTGTGGGTAGCGTAGGGCGAGGCTTTCTGATATGACTTGTCGACGCGACAGGTTCTTGTGATATCAGAGATGTATAGTACATTTGTTTTAGGAAGAAGCTTGTAAGGAGAGGGCGAGTAGGTAGAGTAGGGATAGTTTCAAGGGGCAAGTGTTGTCTCATTCTCACTTAATGATCATTCCCTCTCTTTCTAACTGTATACTACTGTTACAACTACGAGGTGCTTCCCCCACCACTAAACAGAACAGCTCGCGGCACAGAGCGTTGGAGGGAGAGCTTCTAGCTAGAACAAATGACCTATACATCGGATATTGCGAGCAATTAGACTGGTTGAGATACGAATAATCAATACGGTTAAATGAGGCAAACGTGATTGGTTGGTTTTGGGAATTATTAAAGCATGCCCATACGTCAAAAATGATGTAGAAACTGCAACGGACGGTATGCTCTGCAATCTTATACGACCACTATGGAATGAGTAATATTACGAAACTTTGAGATAAAACAAAAATCTGGTGTGAAACACTCACACAACTTTCTCTTGCCAATGCAAATAATTAATAATAAACCTAACATTATTAATAAAATATTATAAATAAACAAAAACTAACCTCAAAAACACAACCTTATTTTAATCATAAGTGAATGACGCAAAATGAAAATCGAACTCAATTTGGCTTAAAAAAACGAAAAATCGCACTTTCACGCTAAACTAGGCTCTGTAGAGAAAAATTCTCTAAATAAAAGTTGTAGATCTCTTAATTTTCTATAAATTTTTTAATATACACTTTTGTGGTAAAGTGCATACTAAGGCCGAAATCTTAAAAAAATCGATTTTTCACACGTTTTCGTGAGAAAAAACAGGAAATCGCTAATTACCGCTAAACTAAGCGTTATACAAAAAATTGTTTGAAATAAAAGTTGTAGGTTTTTAAATTCTCTACAACTTTTATTATATACATTTTTGCTCTAAAATTAATATTAAAGCCGTAATCTTAAAAAAACACTTTTTTTACGTAAAAACACCCTCACCAAGAATTTCAGCAAACATGGCGCCTCCCTATCTTTAAGAGAATAAAACAATTGAGTAAATGAGGCGATTTTAAAGAAAATCGTAGGACCAGTTTTTGAAAAAATCGCAAAAAAGTGAAAAATTATATGAATAAACTACTACTTCCGGTTGACCGATTTTGATGGAAATGTTCGTGTCGGGTCCGGTAGTGGTGTTTAACCTTAGTTCCAAGTTTCAAGTTCGTACGATGTTCCGTTCTTGAGATATTTTGTATACACACACACACACACACACACACACACACACACACACACACACACACACACACACACACACACGCACACACACACACACACACACACACACCGGCCAATCGCTAAAAACATGTTTTTTGGGTTCAGGGGGTCTGAAAACGTATAGATCCGGTGAAAACTCGATTTCGAAAAATCGACATGAAAACAATACTTTCCTTCCTATATATTCATATAGGCAAGAGAATGTAAAAAGAAATTCCTTTTGTGTTACAAATAAATAAGATATTTTTTGTACACAAAAAATATAACAAAGAGCTTCTAAAAATCGTCTACAGTCACCTCACGTTGTCTTTAAATTGGTCTTATGCTTTTCAGTAAGCTATTTACAGTATTTGGTGCCTAAAGAATAATTGTGAAATCCGCATATTTTCACTCACCAACCTTCAATTCGGTATTCTGAACCTTTTCCAACCTGTATCAAGTTGGCCAGCCTCGATATTAAGATAACTGATTATCTTAAAATAAGCTCATACCTTCTTTAACATCTCTTGGCTTAAAGGAATCATGAAAATCGAAAAAAATATTTCGCTTATCCCCACAGCGACTTCTTCAACAGTTTGACTCACTCATCCACGGTGCTTTCAAAAATTTCGGTCGATTTTTGGTTCGCTTTGGAGAACCCCAGTACGTAGGTGTTAGGATATGGGTCAAAATCGGTAAGGATAGAGTTCTTAAGGTGGAGAATATGTCAATTGCAAGCTGAATCGGTCGCTGAAGTCCTTGGGGTTGAAAAGGAGGGTTTAAATTTACAATAAATTCGCGAGCACTCTGTATCGATTTGTGCGACCTCATTATCGGATTCTACGTGAAAAATTAAAACAAAAAACAAAAATTAAAACACTCGTTGCCTTCATTTCTTTGTTTTTTGAAGTTGTAGGTCTATGTATTTTCTTTCGGCAAGTTGAATTTTGCTATACATCTGTTGTCATTACCAGTGTGTGGTTACTAAAAATATTGCACCAATTTTTATTTTGCAGCAATTTTAATTTTATGAGTTATTAATGAATGCTTGTAATATAGATTTTAGTAAAGAGCATTTATATTCTATTAAACTGTAAGCGTTGTTTCACGATTTATAACCTTCTTAAGTAGTTGAATTAGTATTTACGTAATGAACGTACAGCGTTAATTAATTACTAATACACTAACAATACCATTATGTTAGTAGTTGACGTTGTAGAAAGATAACCAATAAATCAATAAATTCATCTTATGAAAAATAATGAAAAAAGTTAAACATATGAAACAATAGTTGGGTAAATTAATTATTCTACCACAAATTAATACAGTAAACTCGCGCTAATCCGGACTTGATAGTACCGCACAGAGTCCGAATAAGTGAAAGTCCGGATTTCCTAAAGGACATTAGACGCTACGTTTACTTTTTTTTTTTTGGTTTAACGTCCGACTGTTTTGCAAATTGCTGCTAATGCAGAAGGTGAAGGATGAAATAAATTTTTTGTAACGTATGAAAAAAAGCCATGCCCGAGTGGGATTCGAACCCAAGACCGCGTGGTGAGAGGCGAGCTACGTTTACGGTTACAATTTTCGTATGATTGATCAATTCCTTCTCAGTTTAGTATTGTGACACTTTTCGCTAAGGTCCGTTTTGGGATCTAGGTTATTAAATAATTAATACACTAAAGTTTACAACTACAAATATTTATTACACTCAAAGATTTACAAAATAAACAACAAACTAATTATAAGGAAGTAATACAATAACTAACTTAATAATTTACTTAAAATAAATAATAAACAATAAATAACTTAATAATTTACTTAGCATTACTTACAATCAATTTTCTAGAATACACATACAAAATGAAACTGAATTTAATACAGATCACATTAACTTTTCACAATACACACACAAACAAAGACAGTATAACAATCGTTGACCAACACAATGCTCGGAACGCGACCTGCACAACGTCCGACGGCCACTCGTCAAAGATCAAAGAATACTGACTGCTGACCGCACTCGGGGGGGGGGGGGGTCTCTTTTATAGTGAATCAAAAGAACCTTCCCGAAAAACACCGAATATCGATACAAACAATAGAGTACAAAAACCCTTTATAAATGAGTGCTAGAAAAATCCATCGTAAACAAGTCAACAATAGTTCTTTAGTAAATAGAAGTTGTTACAGGCCGACCATTTCATAGATAATAGCGCAGTATCCTTTCAAACAACTTTCATGAATAGGCATACCTTTATAGCCACCCCATTGTTACTCTTGTCCTATAGTCACTTATTGTTACTATTTTACTCTATTATCCTCTCTTTACTATTTTTATGAATAAAATTTACTAGAAATTTCGAAAACCACACCTTCCTTCGATATTGTCACAGTATGTTTACGTAACAGTAAGGATGTTCTCCCACCGGTGATACTCGACTGCGATACGACCTCGAATCGACGTCCGATACGAGTCCACTCTTTATTTATATGTTCGCCCTCCCAACAGTACAACCTCGACGCAACCTCGATTGAACCGATCGCATGCGACTCAGCTTGTCCAATATCTGCTCGACCAGTCGCATATTGTCATGTCAGACGAAGGAGCCAACGTAGCCTTTGTGATATTGTGCAGTTTATATTACTTTGTGTTATTATTAATATATTTATTTATTTATAATTTATTAATATTGTGACAATATCGAAGACGACATGGTTCGCGTAATTTCTAGAATTTCATTCATAGGATGGTAAAGTGTAGATAATAGAGTGAAAAAGTAACAATAGGACAATAGTAACAATAAAAGTTTACCTAGTTATAAAAGGTTATTCTTGTACAACTAGCCGGTCGCATTGGCAAAGTTGGTAACGTGCTCGCCTCTCATCATGCGGTCTTGGGTTCGAACCCCATTCAGGCACGGGATTTTTTCATACGTTACAAAAAATCATTTCATCATTCACCGTCTGCATTAGCAGTCATTGCAGAACAGTCGGACGTTAAACAAAAAAAAAAAAAAGAAAGTTGTACAACTATCTATGAAAAGGTCGGCCTGTAACAACTTTCATTCTATTTACAAAAGATCTATTGTTGACTTGTTTACAATAGATTGTTCTAGCACTCATTTATAAAGGGTTATTTTTTGTACTTTATTATTTGCATGGAATTTCTCTGTTTTGCTAGAATTATCTTTTTGAATGACTATAAAAAGAGCACCCGAGTGCGGTCAGTGAGTTAGTATTCGTTTGATCTTTGACGAGTGGCTATCGGGCGTAGTGCAGGGGCGTTCCGAGCATTGTGTTGGCCAGCGATTGTTATACTGTCTTTGTTTGTTTGTGTACTGTGAAAAGTTATTGTGTATCTGTATTAAATTCAGTTTTTGTGTATTCAGTTTCCAAGTATGTGTATTCTAGAAAATTGATTGTAAGTAGTGCTATATAAATTATTAAGTTATTTATTGTTTATTATTTATTTTAAGTAAATTATTAAGTTAGTTATTATATTACTTCCTTATAATTAGTTTGTTGTTTATTTTGTAAATCTTTTAGTGTAATGAATATTTGTAATTGTAAACTTTAGTGTATTAATTATTTAATAACCTAGATCCCGAAACGGACCTTAGCGATAAGTGTCACAATATATTAGTATATTTATAGTACTTTGTGCTTTGTACTGTTTATATTATTCATTCTTTTACTTACCTTAAAATTATTAGCAATCGCTCCTAAGAAGACAAACTACTTCTGTAGTTAGTGTTTTTTTATAATTCTAGGATCAACAAGCTCAAGTAATAGTTGAAAACTTTCTTTTGACATTCAATAAAAATACTTAAATTCGTATTTATCACTGGAGAGTTCCTGGGTACACAAATATATGTTCCTCTATTTTGATTATTATTTATATATGGTGATATCCAACAGCTGCGTTTTTTCTGTTTTTTCTTAGATATTATTAAGCAACGACTACGTCTTCTTCGTCAATTGACATTTTGAAACTGCATATGGATTCGAAGAAAAGTTTGAACAGTTGCGTCGAGGTCGAGTCTCCTCTATGTGCGAACATGTACGACGCAACTCGTTTTTCGGTCGAGTCATTTTAATCGCGTCGAGTTCGAGGTTTGCCGGTGTGAGAGCGGCCTTAAAACATATGCCGGGCATTATTTTGGCGACGAGGGTCCATATTGTTGTCACGTCCTACCGATGCGACAGTACAACGAAAGGGGCGGTACCTGCGTACTAGACGTACTGTTACTATCTAACTATTCGGAAATACGAGATATTTAAAATTTACTTAAAACTTATTACTTAGAAACCTATATAAGAACACTTCTTTTATTCCTGTACCATTTTTAAAATTACAAAACAAAGCCGGGCATTATCTTGGCATCGGGGCTTCCATCATTTTGTCATCTGCCTTCGATGCACATATACACCAAAAGGGGCGGTACTTGCGTACTAGACATAATTTTTATATTGTACTATTCAGAAATGCGATATTTTAAAAATTTATTAAAAATTTTTCACCTAGAAACTTATATAAAAACTCGTTTTATATTTCTGTACTATTTTTAAGATAAAAATAACCGCCGGGCGTTATCTTGGCGATGGGCATTCCATCTTGTTGTCATGTCCCACCGATGCGCAAGTATACCGATAGGGGTGATACCTGAGAACTAGTCATACTTTTACAATCTAACTATTCAGAAATACAGTTGTTTAAAATTTCATTAAAACTTATCACTTAGAAACCTATATAAAAAACTGTTTTTACATTTCAGTACAATTTTTAAAATTAAAAACAACCGCCGGGCGTTAACATGGAAACGGGGTGTCCATCTTGTTGTCATGTCACAACGATGGCCAAGTACACAGAAAGGGGCAGTACCTGCGTACTAGACATACTTTTCCTATCTAACTGTTTAGAATTAAGAGATATTCAAAACTTACTTAAAATTTATCACTTAAAAACCAATATAAAAACACTTTTTTTATTCCTGTACCATTTTTAATATTAAAACAACCGCCTGGCATTATCTTGGCGATACGCCGTCCATCTTGTTGTCATGTCCCACCGATGCGCAAGTACACCGACAGGGGCGGTACCTGCGTACTAGACATACTTTTACTATCTAACTGTCCAGAAATACGAGATTTTAAGAGTTTTCTTAAAATTCACCGCCTAGAAACCTCGGTAAAACAACATTTATAGTTATGTACCATTTTTAAAATAAAAACATCCGCCTGGCGTTCTCTTAGCGACCGGGAGTCCATCATGTTGTTACGTCCCAGCGATGCGCATGAACACCAAACGGAGCGTGTCGTGCGTACTAGACATACTTTTCTTATCGTACTATTTAGAAATACGGTTATTTAAATTTAAACTCATCACTTAGAAACCTATATAAAAACACATTTTTCATCCCTATACCAATTTAAAGATAAAAACCACCCCTGGGCGTTATCTTGCCGAAGGAGAGTCCATCTTGTTGTCATGTCCCACCGATGCGAAAGTACAACGAAAGGGGCGGTACCTGCGTACTAGACATACTTTTACTATCTACCTATTCAGAAATACGAGATTTTAAAAATTTACTTAATACTCATCACCTAGAAACCTATATAAAAACAATTTTTATAGTCCTGTACCATTTTTAAGATAAAAACAACCTCCGTGCGTTATCTTGCCGACCGGGAGTCCATCTTGTTGCCATGTCCCACCGATGCGCAAGTACACCGAAAGAGGCGGTACCTGTGAACTTGACATACTTTTACTATCTAACTATCCAGAAATACGAGATTTTACGAGTATACTTAAAACTCACCGCTTAGAAACCTTTGTAAAACAATTTTAATAGTTCGTTCTATTTATATGATTAAAACAACCGCCGGGCGTTATCTTGCGGACCAGGTGACCATCTTGTAGTCATGTCCCACCAATGCGCAAGTACACCGAACGGGGCGGTACCTGCGTACAAGACATACTATTACTATCTAACTATCCAGAAATACGAGATATTTAAAACTCACTTAAAACTTATCACTTAGATTCCTATATAAAAAGACATTTTTTTATTCCGGTACAATATTTAAGATTTCAACAACCGCCGGGCATTATCGTGGCGTCGGGGCGTCCATCTTGTTGTTATGTCCCACCGATGCGCAATTACACTAAAAAGGGCGCTTTTTGCGTACTAGACATAATCTTACTATTTAACTATTTGGAAATGCGATATTTTAAAAACTTCCTAAAAACCCATCACCTAGAAACCTATATAAAAACTCTTTTTATAATTCTGTACCATTTTTACGATAAAAACAACCGCCGGGCGTTAACTTGCCGACGAGGAGTCCATCTTGTTGTCATATCTCACCGATGCGAAAGTACGACGAAAGGGGCGGTACCTGCGTACTAGACATACTTTTACTATCTAACTATCCAGAAATACGAGATTTTAAAAATTTACTAAAAACTCATCACTTACAAACCTATAAGTAAACCATTTTTTATAGTCCTGTAACATTTTTAAGATAAAAACAACCGCCGGGCGTTATCCTGCCGACTAGTGTCCATCTTGTTGTCGTGTCCCACCGATGCGCAAGTAGACCGAAAGGGGCGGTACTTGCGTACTAGACGTACTTTTGCTATCTAACTGATCAGAAATACGAGATATTTAAAACTTACCTAAAACTTATCACTTAGAAACCTATATAAAAACCCTTTTTTTCCTGTACATTTTTTTAGATTGCAACAACCGCCGGGCGTTATCTTGCCGACGGGGAGTCCATGTTGTTGTCATGTCCCACCGATGCGCAAGTACACCTTAAGGGGCGGACTTGTGTACTAGACATGCTTTTACTATCTACCCATCCGGAAATACGAGATTTTTAAAATTTACTTAAAACTCATCACTTAGAAACCTATATAAAAACAATTTTTATAGTCCTGTACCATTTTTAAGAAAAAAACAACCGCCAGGCGTTATCTTGCCGACGAGGAGTCCATCTTGTTGTCATGTCCCACCGATGCGCAAGTACACCGAAAAGTGCGGTATCTGAGTACTAGATAAAATTTTACTTCTTAACTATTCAGATATTCGATATATGAAAAATTTACTAAAATCTCATCACCTAAAAACCTATATAAAAACCTTTTTATATTTATGGACCAATTTTTCGATAAAAACTACTGCCGGGCGTTATCTTGCCGACGGGGAGTACATCTTTTTGTCATGTTCCACCGATGCGCAAATACACCGAAAGGGGCAATACCTGCGTACTAGACAAACTTTTACTATCTAACTATACAGAAATACGAGATATTTAAAACTTACTTAAAACTTATTATTTATAAACCTATATAAAAACACTTCTTTTATTCCTTTACCATTTTTAAGATTACAAAAAACCGCCGGGCATTATCTTGGGTTCGGAGCGTTCATCTTTTTGTCATATCCCTTTGATGCGCAAGTACACTAAAAGGGGCAGTACTTGCGTACTAGACATAATTTTACTATTTTACTATTCAGGAATGCGATATTTCAAAAATTTACTAAAAACTTATCACATAGAAACCTATATAAAAACTCAATTTATATTTCTGTACCATTTTAAGATTAAAACAACCGCCGGGCGTTAACTTGAAAACGGGGTGTCGATCTTGTTGTCATGCCCACCGATGACGAAGTACACCGGAAAGGGCGGTACCTACGTACTAGACATACCTTTCCTATCTAAATGTTCAGAAATACGAGATATTTAAAACTTACTTAAAACTTATTACTTAGAAACCTTTGTAAAAACGCTTTTTTTATTTCTGTACCATATTTTATATTAAAACATACGCCTGGCATTATCATGGCGACGAGGGTCCATCTTGATGTCATGTCCCACCGATGCGCAAGTAGGGTAGATCGGGGCAGGTTTGGTACAGGAGCAAGTTTACACAGTGCTCATATTTCAAAAACTATTCGTCCGAACGCTACACTCGTCACGTCAGACGAGTCTCTAAGACCGTAATAAGCATCGACGCCAATATGAAGTCATTATAACGAGTAGGAACGAAGAGAGATCAATTTTAGTGATTTTTGTCCTGGTGACTAAATTTTTACACCATTATATTAGCTTTACTAGTAACTATACCATTTAATTTTTAATTTTATTATAGTTCATCCTGGTAGACTGTTCTTTAAGATTATTTTAAGATATTTAGTTTAATATATAATTCACAAATAAAGCGAACGGGTTAAGTTTTTTCGACAACATGCGGAAGGGGCAAGTTTACACAAGGCACATGGGGCAAGTTTACACATTCTTCAAGTTGTGTAAACGTGCCCCGTACGTTTTTATACCATTTGTTAACGGTTTCTAATGACTATATATTTTTTTTCTTCACGTAAACAATGGTTCGATTTTACAAAAGGAAGACAAATAGATCCACTATGGATCCAAATAAGATGAAGATGGCAGTAGAAGAGGTAAGATAAGGGCTATCTTTAAAAAAGTTTGCTGCAATTCAATTTCAAAACACTTGCTAATTAATGCAAAAAGTATCGGCAACCGAACAATGTTCACAACGAGGCTGCGACAGTAGTTATTCAAACATTAAGACTTGAGGATACCTTTGCCGGAAAAAGAAACAACGGAGAACTTCAGCGACAAGCCAGGATCTTCATTAGTTATAATTTCTTTGTTTCATATAAATGAAATGTGTGCCCATATGATTGAATGATGTATTACTCCAGTCATTCATTTATTCATACATTTCTTCAGGAAACATGGATTTTGAACCAGGACCCGATGAAACATTGAAGGCAGCTGAGGGAACTGCAGAAATGGTGCAGTCTGACCCGGATGGGTAGTAGTACCTGAACCGGAAGTAGAAACGAAACTGGGACTACATGCAGTGTCAATACTTGAACTGAAAGCTGAACTCAAAGCGAGTAGTTGGTCTCGATTTGGCTACGCCAAAACGAGAGACTAGTTACATTGGCAATAGCTGAAAATGCAGCTGGTAACAGCGTACCGCCATTCATTGTGTTTCCGAAAGTAACTTTTTCGATGTGACTTTCAATCACATTTTATTCGTGACGGCCCTGTTCGTTGTAAAGGAGATGCCAATCCCTCGGGATGGATGGTTGAGAAAAACTTTCTGAAATACGTGAAACACTTTGTTCATCATACTCGATGTTCTCCCGAGGGACCTTGCCTATTGCTCGATAACCATGATTCGCACCTCTCAGTTTAAGTCCTAGACTTCTGCAAAAGTAATGGCGTCACACTTCCATACTTTCCTCCCCACTGCAGCCGCTCGACAGAAGTTATACGGCCCTTTGAAGAAGTTTGTCAACACTGCATGTGATTCATGGATGAAAATGAATGAGCGTTCAATGACAATTTACGATATCCCAGGTATTTTGTCAACAGAACTACCCTTAGCATGTACTCCTGTAAATATCATGGCACGCTTCAGAGTTTCAGGGATATTCTCTCTTAACACTGACATATTTCAAGACTTCATGCTATCCAATGTAACCGATAGGCCGGCTCCTCTAACTTCAAACTCAACCTCTGAGCTTTGTGTTGCCATTCCTGACCATTCACTTACAATGCTTCCTTCCGAACCAGCACCATCTACATCCGCAATATTTCCATCGCCTTCTGGGCAAGCTGTCTAATTCACCTCTATGCGTGTATCATATGTGTCTCCCTCTGGGCTGTCCGTCGCTGGCACTTCCGGTACTAGGTCTTTCTTAACATCTGAAGATGTGCGGTCTTTTGAAAAAGTAGGTCTAAGAAAAATAACTAATAAAGGCCCGAAGAAGCGGCAAACTGCTATTCTAACTGATACGCTGGTTAAAAATGCGTTGAGAGTAGAACAGAATAATGCAAAAAAGAGAAAGATAAATACGATAAATTTTCCTCGTATGACGAAAATAAAAAATAAAAGATTACAATGCTAAGAAAGCACCGAAAAAAGAAAAAAATTGAAATAAAGACGGTCAGTGCAAATCTGATAGTAGCGAAAATGACGATGAAAACTGTGCGTGTATTTACTGCTTGAAACAATTCCAACAGTCGAAACCTGGTGAACAGTGAATACAATGCACTGAGTGTAATAGATGGTCACATAGTCATTGCAGGCGTCTTAAAAAATATATTTTTATTTCGTATGTATCAATTAACTGTAAAAGCGATTTTAAAAATTATAAAAATTGATCAGGAGATCAATTTCTATTTTACATTATTGCAAAATTGTGTTTAGTAAAAATGAATAAATAATTTAATGAAACATTTATATTAACTTCTTTTTTACCTACATGCATATTAATGTAAATGTATATTTATGTAATGTATACACAGAACTTAACAAAATATTTTATAGCATTAAAATTGAGTAATATAGTTTATTAACCCTCAAATTTCTTATTTTAAAAAGTTCGCAAACTTACCCCAGGTACTGTGTAAACATGCCCCATCAGTGGGGCAAGTTTACACAGGTGACTTACCTTCAAAAAACATTTAAATACATAAAAAATATCGTAGTCACAGGCTCTTCATATATGTCAAAGTGAAGCTTAAATATTAAATAATGATGAGTATGAAAAGCATGTAAATAAATGCAAAAAAAAAATTAGAAAAATCAAAATCTAAAATCTGTGTAAACCTACCCCGGTCTACCCTACATTGTAAGAGGCGGTACCAGCGTACTAACGTACTGTTACTTTATAACTATTCGAAAATACGAGATATTTAAAATTTACTTAAAACTTATTACTTAGAAACCTATATAAAAACACTTCTTTTATTCCTGAACCATTTTTAAGATTAAAAGAAGCCGGGCCTTATCTTGGCGTCAGGGCGTCCATCTTTTTTTCATGTCCTTTGATGCGCATATACACCATAAAAGGCGTTGCTTGTGTACTAGACATATATATTACTATTTTACTATTCAGAAATGCGATATTTAAAAAAATTTATTAAAATTTTATCAACTAGAAACTTATATAAAACACGTTTTATATTTCTGTACTATTTTTAAGATAAAAATAACCGCCGGGCGTTATCTTGGCGACGGGCATTCCATCTTGTGGTCATGTACCCACCGATGCGCAAGTAGGCCTACGCCGATACCTGAGAACTAGACATACTTTTACAATCTAACTATTCAGAAATACAGTTGTTTAAAATTTACTTAAAACTTATCACTTGGAAACCTACATATAAACTCTTTTTGTATTTATGTACAATTTTAAAGATTAAAACAACCGCTGGCGTTAACTTGGAAACGGGATGTCCATCTTGTTGTCATGTCACACCGATGGCCAAGTACACCGAAAGAGGCGGTACCTGCGTACTAGACATACTTTTCCTATCTAACTGTTAAGAAATACGTGATATTTAAAACTTACTTAAAAATTTATCACTTAGAAAACAATATAAAAACACTTATATAATTCCTATACCATTTTTAATATTAAAACACGCGCCGGGCATTATCTTGACGATACGCCGTCCATCTTGTTGTCATGTCCCACCGATGCGAGAGTACACCGAAAGGGGTGGTATCTGCGTACTAGACATACTTTCACTATCTAACTGTCCAGAAATATGAGATTATAAGAGTTTACTTAAAACTCATCGCCTAGAAACCTCGGTAAATGAATATTTATAGTTATGTTCCATTTCGAAAATAAAAACAACCACCTGGCGTTATCTTAGCGAACGAAAGTCCATCATTATGTCACGTCCCAGCGATGCGCAAGAACGCCAAACGGAGCGTGTCGTGCGTACTAGACATACTTTTCGTATCGTACTATTCAGAAATAGCTGTTCAGAAATACAAGATATTTAAAACTTACTTAAAACTTATCACTTAGAAACCAATATAAAAACCCTTTTTTTAATGTAGAATTTTTTAGATTAAAACAACCGCCGGGCGTAATCTTGCCGACGGGGAGTCCATCTTGTTGTCATGTCCCACCCATGCGACAGTACACTAGAGGGCGGACGTGCGTACTTGACATACTTTTACTATCTACCTATCCGGAAATACGAGATTTTAAAAATTTACTTAAAGCTCATCACTTAGAAACCTTAAAAAAACAATTTTTATAGTCCTGTACCATTTTTAAGATAGAAATACCGCCGGGCGTTATCCTACTGATGGGAGGTCCATCTTGCTGTCATGTCCCACCGATGCGCAAGTAGACCAAAAGGGGCAGTACTTGCGTAATAGACGTACTTTTACTATCTAACTTATCCGAAATACGAGATATTTAAAACTTACTTAAAACTTATCACTTATAAACCTATATAAAAACACTTCTTTTATTTCTGTACTATTTTTAAGATTACAAAAAGCAGCCGGGCATTATCTTTGCTTCGGGGCGTCCATCTTTTTGTCATGTCCCTTCGATGCGCAAGTACACCAAAAGGGGCGGTACTTGCGTAGTAGACATAATTTTAATATTTTACTATTCAGAAATGCGATATTTTAAAAATTTACTAATACCTTATCACATAGAAACTTATATAAAAACTCAATTTATATATTTCTGTACCATTTTTAAGATTAAAACAACCGCCGGGCGTTAACTTGGAAACGTGTTGTCCATGTTGTTGTCATGCCCACCGATGGCCAAGTGCACCGAAAGGGGCGGTACCTGCGTACAAGACAGACTTTTCCTATCTAACTGTTTAGAAATACGAGATTTTTAAAACTTACTTGAAACTTATCGCTTAGAAACCTACATAAAAACACTTTTTTATTCCTGTACCATATTTTAGATTAAAACAACCGCAGGGCATTATCTTGGCGACGGAGTGTACGTCTTGTTGTCATGTCCCACCGTTGTGCAAGTACACCGAAAGGGGCGGTACCTGCGTACTAGACATACTTTTCCTATCTAACTATTCAGAAATACGAGGTATTTAAAACTTAATTAAAACTTATCACTTAGAAACCTACATAAAAACACTTTTTTTATTTTTGTACCATATTTTAGATTAAAACGACCGCCGGGCATTATCTTGGCGACGGGGCGTCCATCTTGTTGTCATGTCCCACCGATGCGCAAGTACACTAAAAAGGGCGGTGTCTGTATACAAGACATAATTTTACTATTTACCTATTCAGAAATGCGATATTTTTTAAATTTACTAAAAACTCATCACCTAGAAACTTATATAAAACTCTTTTTGTTTTTCTGTACCATTTTTACAATAAAATCAACTGCCGGGCGTTATCTTGCCGACGGGGCGTCCATCTTGTTGTCATGTCCCATCGATGCGCAAGTGCACTAAAAAGGGCATTACCTGCGTACTAGACATACTTTTACTATCTAACTATCCAGAAATACGAGATATTTAAAACTTACTTAAAACTTTTCACTTAGAAATCTATATAAAAACACTTTTTTACTTTCTCTTGCCTATATGAATATATAGGAAGGAAAGTATTGTTTTCATGTCGATTTTTCGAAATCGAGTTTTCACCGGATCTATACGTTTTCAGACCCCCTGAACCCAAAAAACATGTTTTTAGCGATTGGTCTGTGTGTGTGTGTGTGCGTGTGTGTGTGTGTGTGTGTCTGTCTGTGTGTGTCTGTGTGTGAACAGAATATCTCAAGAACGGAACATCGTACTA
Organism: Catonia carolina; assembly: GCA_035578175.1. Lineage (NCBI taxonomy): Eukaryota > Metazoa > Arthropoda > Insecta > Hemiptera > Achilidae > Catonia > Catonia carolina. The sequence continues at coordinate 59,433,548 of JAQMRL010000007.1, forward strand.
ACTTGAAACTTGAAACTTAAGTTACATACCACTACCGGACGCGACACGAACATTTTCATCAAAATCGGTCAACCGGAAGTAGTAGTTTATTCGTATAATTTTTCAGTTTTTTGCGATTTTCTCAAAAACTGGTCCTACGATTTTTTTTAAAATCGCCTATTTTACTCCATTTTTTATTCTCTACAAGATAGGGTAGGCGCCATGTTTGCTGAAATTCTCGGTGAGGCTGTTTTCACGTAAAAACGTTGTTTTTTTAAGATTACGGCTTTAATAAAAATTTTAGCGCAAAAACTTATATAATAAAAGTTGTAGAAAATTTAAAAACCTACAACTTCTGTTTCAAACATTTTTTTGTATAACGCTTAGTTTAGCGGTAATTTGCGATTTTCTGTTTTTTTTCTCACGAAAACGTGAGAAAAATCGATTTTTTTAACATTTCGGTCTTAGTATGCATTTTACGACAAAAGTGTATATAATTAAATTTATAGAAAATTAAAAGATCTACAACTTTTGTTTAGAGCATTTTTCTCTACAGAGCCTAGTTTAGCGTAAAAGCGTGATTTTCCGTATTTTTAAGCCAAACTGAGTTCGATTGTCATTTTGCGTCATTCACTCATGATTAAAATAAGGTTATGTTTTTGAGGTTAGTTTTTGTTCATTTCTAATGTTTTAATACTAATATTAGGTTTATTGTTAATTATTTGCACTGGCAAGAGAAAGTTGTGTGAGTGTTTCACACCAGATTTTTTATACCTGTGTCATATTTTAGATTAATTTAGCAGGGTGTTAGTTAGTGTAACTACGTACACAACTAAAATTATTACTATACAGTTTGTTTTACTTGTGTACTTACGAATACATATAAAGTTTGGGCGTATTGATCTTTAATTAAATGGCGTAAATCAGAAAAAATATTAAAATTAAAAAACAGGAAACAGGAAACTTTCTAAATCATTTCAAACCGTACATCCTTTATTTAGCAGTAAAATATCAATTAAAAAAATGACGTGTATGTTTCTGTTTTAATTTTGTGAAGCGTTTTCGAGCTGCATGATATCGCAAACACTTTCAAGGTAAAAGTTTGTTAGATAACTTGTCGTATTTCCTCTTGAAATAGATAATTAATTTCTCCAATATTTCTACAGATTCAGAATGATTTGGGCAAGTTACGTCTTCTACAATTTCATCGTTTGAGCTGTCATTTTAGCTAATTAGCGATAACGACGCCAAACAAGCCTCCACAATCTCATCTTCGTTCAAGATCTTATTTATAATGGCATTATCGTATGTTATTCACAAATTCACGTCTTCATCAGTTATTGTTGAACAGCCTTCCAATTTCTGAAATAGCTGAACAAAGTTTTTGTCAGTGTCTCTGTGTCTATCAATTAAATTAGACGGAATGATTCTCCTTCCATTGGGACATCTGGCCAAATATTTTTACAACTTTTAATTAGAGCCGATTTGGTACATACATCCGGTTTTATCTTTTGATGCAGTATGTACTTTAAACAGTCATTTAATTATACAGCCGGCCGCATTGGCGCAGTTGGTGACGTGCTCGCCTCTCATCATGCGGTCTTGGGTTCGAATCCCATTCAGGCCCGGCATATTTTCATACGTTACAAAAAATCATTTCATCATTCACCGTCTGCATTTGCAGTAATTGCAGAACAGTCGGACGTTAAACAAAAAAAAAAAAAAATTAAAGGATTTCACTTAGTACTAACGTTTCACTTAGTATGTTTTGATGTTATATTGTCTGAAACAATTTACAATTTTTTTCGGGATGTTCTTCAAATGGACATCCTACGACTGGTAAAGATCGGTCTGGATTATGTGGCAGTTCGGATCATGGGGGTCTGGATTAGCGCGAGTATACTGAATAAATTTTTTTTTCTATTCCTAATGTGTACGTTGCAATCTGTTCAATTTAGAACAATAAGCAACCCCATGACCCAATGAGATGAGGATGATATGTATGACGTGTAAATGAGGTGTAATCTTGTACAAACCCAGGCCGACCATTCCTGAGAGAGTATGGTTAATTGAAACCCAACCATCAAAGCACACCGGTTACCACAGTTTAGTATTCAAACCCGTATTTAAGTAACTACCTTTACAACTTTTTTTTTATTTGAACCAGGAACCTTCGTCTCCGAAAATTAGCTGTTAAACAGCTGACTAGCGGCGACGACGTTACCCCTAGACTAACCCGGTGGGTCTGAATAACTAATTTTATATTTTAAGTTGTAAATGAAGGGACGAATATTAAGTACGTATTTAATGATTTTTGTATAAGAATGGGAAAATAAATAAGTATACATGACCAAAAATCCCAAAGTAAGCGATAAGGTACTCTCCTGTAGGTGGATGAGGCAGTGGAAGCCCGAGGAAACAATGTACAGGAGATTAGGCCTAAGCCGGCCGAGGACTGAAACTGTGAAGTGGAAAAAAGACAATTTCATGACGTAAATTTTCGTCACAAAATGTGTAATTTTTTCTTCACGTAAAAAAATTATCTTATCGAGTATATAAAAAATTTGGTGTGAAACACTCACACAACTTTCTCTTACCAATGTAAATAATTAACAATAAACCTAATATTAGTAATAAAACATTAGAAATAAACGAAAAACTAACCTCAAAAAACATAACCTAATTTTAATTATAAGTGAAAGACGCAAAATGAAAATCAACCTCAGTTTGGCTTAAAAATACGGAAAATCACTCTTTCACGGTAAACTAGGCTCTGCAGATAAAAATGCTTCAAATAAAATTTGTAGATCTTTTAATTTCCTATAACTTTGATTATATACGTTTTTGTCGTAAAATGCATACTAAGGCCGAAATCTTAAAAGAAATCGATTTTTCACACGTTTTCGTGAGAAAAAAACAGAAAATTGCTAATTACCGCTAAACTAAGCGTTATACAAAAAATTGTTTGAAATAGAAGTTGTATGATTTTAAATTGTCTACAAGTTTTATTGTATACATTTTTGCGCTAAAATGCATATTGAAGCCGTAATCGTAAAAAAATATTTTGTTAACGTGAAAACAGCCGTACCAAGAATTTCAGCAAACATGGCGCCTACCCTATCTTGTAGACCATAAGGAATTTAGTAAACCAGGCGATTTTAAAAAAAAATCGTAGGATCAGGTTTTGAGAAAATTGCAAAAAAGTGAAAAATTACACGAATAAACTACTACTTCCGGTTGACCGATTTTGATAAAAATATTCGTGTCGGGTCCGGTAGTGATATGTAACTTAAGTTTCAAGTTTCAAGTTCGTACGATGTTCCGTTCTTGAGATATTTTGTATACACCCACACACACACACACACACCCACCCACCCACACACATACACACACACACACACACACACACACACACACAGACCAATCGCTAAAAACATGTTTTTTGGGTTCAGAGGGTCTGAAAACGTGTAGATCCGATGAAAAATCAATTTCGGAAAATCGACATGAAAACAATACTTTCCTTCCTACATATTCATATAGGCAAGAGAAAGTAAAAAAGAGAATCGAGAATATAAAACTTTATTGTCGAGACATTTATAAAAATTATTATAAAATTTTTAACTTTAAATACGAAGAAAGTTTTATTATAGAATTTTTTTAACAAATACATTTCATTTTTTTATTGATGTACTTACACATAATTATGCATTGTAATTAATATACATAATTAAAAAATTACCAAGGGAGGTAAAGTTTTTATTTAATAACAGTAGAAGATAAAAAGCAATTACTGTTTTTCTGAAAGATATTAAAAGAATTTTGCGCTGATGTTTCCCTTATATTTTCTCTTTGTTTCAAAGAAATTCCAGTTAATAATACAAAATACAGTAGACATTTTCTAAATTTTATTACTTTAACTTGTATTTAAAGCGAATAGCTTTATACTTTTTGTAATTTTTTTTAAGAAATATTTTGTTTCCTTTTATATAATATTGTTTATTAATTTTTCAAATTTTGATAGAGTAAATTTATTTAGGCCTACATGGATTAAAAAAAATTCTTAGAATAATATTCAAGTAATTCTAGTTTACTTAGCGGACATAAATATTTCATTGATCTAACTGATTTTCTAAGTATTTTAGAGGTTAATTTTATATTTCTACAGAAAGATAAGAATAATGTTGATAATATGAGAAGAATTTTTAAAATTCAGAACAAAGCAATTAGTTGTTTGATAGGAGCAAATCACCTAACCACGTAGACCATGAATTAAGGGGCTTTAATTGCTTGCAATTCTTCTTCGGACAATTTTTAAGTGATAATACATGAAAAGTAAAGTACCTTTCTTCCGAATTAAAATTTCATAAATTTAATTTAAATAGAGAATAAGAACGATTGCACACTATATGATCAGCCCGAAGAATCTGTTTAATACGCAACGCACAAACCGGTTTTTGTATAACTTACTTTATTTTTACAGCAACATTGACTTCTCACAAAGGGTAGCGGCTTTTATATACAGAAAAGTTGAGCTTTTTAAAAGATAAAGAATAAAATAGAATAATAGAGTCTTGTGCCCGCCCTATAGGGCTACTAGAAGAACAGCAAATAAGGGTAGACTAGACGCTATACTATTGTTCAAGGCTGATGAGCCCTAAACGTACGCATCGTCCCCTACCCACTTTATAGCTAGTCAATTACTTGCCAGCAACGTTGCCAATACTTGCTCTCCTTGTTGTTTAGGTCATCAGCCGAAAGGCTGGTTTGAACCTCTAGAGGTTTTACTAAGTAAAACGAGGAGTGAGGTGGTTTACCTAATCCTTCCTCACCGAGTGGAAAAGTACGCTTATCAGCATGCCGGGCCCTCTGAAAAGCACATATTTTCCACTCTGCAAATGGCACCTTCACTTCATTCACCATAGGGTCTGGCTGTATAATAAAATTCATTACTTTCAGAGGAGATAACTCTGATTAGAGTCTTTTACACCTCTACCTCTTCTGTTCTTAAATGATTCAGTCATTTAATTGGCTGACCATGTGTTAAGAAACAGAACTATTTATTTTAGCCCTCCAACGAACAGATTGAGTGTAAAAAATTTGACACTCCACCTGTTGTTATGGGCGGACTTGCTCTCCTAGCTCTGTTGTATATTTCGTCAGCCATTTTGTTGGTGTTTCAATAACAATTATAACCCATTGTACCAGTATAGTGGTATACTGGTAGTATACTGGTATACTGGTATACCAGTATAACCTATTTATACCAGCTAATTATAAAGTATTGCATGTTAATGCGCTCTATAAACGATGTGTTCAGTACGAGATGCAAGATACGAGCGAACTACTGCGGCTTTTGCACGGATACACGCATAATGTTCGTCAGTTTCTGACAACGCTGGTAAACGTTCTGATTGGTCTAAATGCGTAGAACAGCAGAGCTCATCAACCGTGAAAAGCATTTTAGTTAGAAAAGCAATGAATTACACTAGTTAAAACTCACTCAAAAGCATCATTGCCCGTCCAGCTGATGTAGCCTATGTCACATAATTATATTTTATAGTTTTATATCTATACCCATAACAGACAGGTAGAGTGTCAAATTATTTACACTCAATCTGTTCGTTGCAGGGCTAAAATAAATAGTTCTGTTTCTTATCACATGGTCAGCCAATTAAATGACTGAATCATTTAAGAACAGAAGAGGTAGAGGTGTAAAAGACACTAATCAGAGTTATCTCCTCTGAAAGTAATGAATTTCACTATACAGCCAGACCCTGTGGTGAATGAAGTGAAGGTGTCATTTGCAGAGTGGAAAATTTGTGCTTTTCAGAGGGCCCGGCATGCTGATAAGCATACTTTTCCATTCAGTGAGGAAGGCAATGGTAAACCACCTCACTCCTCGATTTACTTAGTAAAACCTCTACAGGTTCAAACCAGCCTACAGGCTGATGACCTAAACAACAACATCTATACTAAACTAAGGTTTACCGTACATCCTGGATTAGTCCGGGATTTAGGCATGTGTCCGAAATTAATGAATGTCCGGGTTTATTGGATATTTGTGTGAAGGACGGAAAATATCGCTGTTTTGATTTTTTGATTTAAGGTTGGTAACATTGTATACAGCGATCCTAGATCTTTAAAAACTAATTCAAAAATGTCTTGTGTGTGGACTTTTATGAAAAAATTAAAACCGATAAGGTGTTCTTTGGTTCAGAACTATCTTCTGAGAAATATCACACCCATTTTCCAAGGCACGAAAAAAACCCGGTGGTACAGATGTTGTAATTGCAGGACCTAGAACTAAGTAAATATTTGAATATTTTTGAGCCTTTTTTAGTTAACATTATTATTCTAAAAATATTAAAAATTTAAAAAATAATTACTTAGAAATTAATTGCAAACCAAAGTATTTCAGTGGAAAAAATAATTATTAAATAAACAAAAAATATTTTGTATATTATTTATTAAAAAACAACCCCTTTCAGAAACAAACAATATTTCTGGACTTCGGGATTGGAGTCCAGAAATTATGGTAAGCCTAACTAAATTAGTATAGCTTGGTTACTTTTCTGTTAAAGTTACTTGAGTCACGAGTTTGCCTTTGGTTTTAACGAGGGTTAAAGGGGGAAAGCATCAGTGCGCATGCGTGACTGCTTTAGTATCAGTTCACCACAACAATAGCGTAAACTATATTAGAGAACGTACAGTATATCGCAGAACCTTTCGTAGGTTAACTGTACGAATATAACTGTTACAGTAAACGGAAATGTCGGTTTCTCGAAAACGCGGACGATCTGTTCAGTGTTGAACAATATATATAATATGCAATTTAGTAAACTGCTATGAAGTTGAAGCTAAACAAAAAAATCTGGTGTGAAACACTCACGCAACTTTCTCTTGCCAATGCAAATAATTAACAATAAACCTAACATTAGTAATAAAACATTAGAAATAAACAAAAAACTAACCTCAAAAAACATAACCTAACTTTAATCATGAGTGAAAGACGCAAAATGAAAATCGACCTCAGTTTGGCTTAGAAATACGGAAAATCACTCTTTCACGCTAAACTAGGCTCTGTAAAGAAAAATGCTATAAATGAAAGTTGTACATCTTTTAATTTCCTATAAATTTGATTAACATATCCTTTTGTCGTAAAATGCATATTAAGGCCGAAACCTTAAAAAATCGATTTTTCACACGTTTTCGTGAGAAAAATCAGAAAATCGCTAATTACCGCTAAACTAAGCGTTATAAAAAAATGTTTGAAATAAAAGTTGTAGGACTTCAAATTCTCTACAACTTTTATTACCTACATTTTTGCGGTAAAATGCATATTGAAGTCGCAATCTTAAAACAAAAGTGTTTTTACGTGAAAACACTCTCACCAAGAATTTCAGCAAACATGGCGCCTACCCTATCTTGTAGAGCATAAAGAATTTAGTAAACCAGGCGATTTAAAAAAAATCGTAGGATCAGTTTTCGAGAAAATCGCATAAAAGTGAAAAATTACACGAATAAGCTACTACTTCCGGTTGACCGATTTTCATGAAAATATTCGTGTCGTGTCCGGTAGTGGTATGTAACTTAAGTTTCAAGTTTCAAGTTCGTACGATGTTCCGTTCTTGAGATATTTTTTACACACACACACACACACACACACACACACACACACACACACACACACACACACACACACGCACGCACGCACTCACACACACGCACGTGCACGCACACACGCGCACGCACGCACGCATTCATACTCACACACACGCACACACGCACGTGCACGCACGCACACACGCACACACACACACACACACACACACACACAGAGAGAGATCAATCGCTAAAAACATGTTTTTTGGGTTCAGGGGGTTCCGAAAACGTGTAGATCCGGTGAAGAATGGATTAGTTAAAATCGACATGAAAACAATACCTTCCATCCTATATATTCATATAGGCAAGAGAAAGTAATACCTTTCCGTGCCTCTTAACAAAAGTCGTGAGCGAGCGGCCCACTGTGATGTTTCTCTTTCCAAAATTCGAAAGATAAAGAAGGATGCTAAAGACAGTGACGAAGATAATTCTTCATCAACAGTTTTTTGACACCTGGTAAAAAAGGAAACGGTTACATCAATAAGACAGTGATACCGATATGTGAAAAATTATTACCAGTTTTGAGAGAAAGGCTAATTTTTAGTTGGTACGGTAGTAAAATATACTGTTAAGGTTGGCATAAACTTAAGAATTTAACTTCTCACACAACCATTTACGTTAAAAGAATAATCATGTTGTACAAATAAAACCAATTAGTTCTGGAAACAGAGGTCAATTGTTGACATTATAATATTAATCACAATGAAGTGGAAGAAATACGACCTGATAATAAATGAATATTACGAGGGTAGGCTGATAAGTAATGCACACATGCTTGTAGAAGACGAACAAAAAGAAATAGCAAGATGGGGTAAATAACAAATTAAAGTACAAATCTTAACCTACCAAATTATCTATTTATTTTTCAATATAGTCACCGTTAAGCATTACACATTTCTCCCAACGTTTAACAAGTTTTTTCATTCCGTCACTGAAAAATTCTTCCGACTTTCCTCGAACCCAGGACGCAATAGCTGCCTTCACCTCATTGTCCGAGCTGTAATGATTACCCTTAAGGTCTCTCTTCAGTAGAGGAAAAAAATAAAAATCGCAAGGCGCAAGGTCGGGAGAATACGGAGGGTGTAAAATTGGTTGAAACTTCAGGTTTCTCAGAGCCTCTCCAGTTGCACGCGAAGTGTGTGGACGAGCATTGTCGTGTTGCAAAATTATTGGCGCCAGGTTGCCTCTAACACGACAAACTCGACGTCGGAGGTGTTTCAGAGTCTGTATATACTGAGCAGAATTTACCGTTGCCCCTCGTTCCAGATAATCAGTCACATAAACTCGGCGAGCATCCCAAAACACAGTCAAAAGAATTTTTTTTGCGGACGGTTGTGTTTTGAACTTTTTCACAACAGGAGAATGTGGATGACGATATTCAGCGCTCTGCCTTTTTTCTTCGGGATCGTAATGATGAACCCATGACTCGTCCCCGGTCACAATATTCAAAAGAAAGTCGTCTCCTTCGTCACGGTAGCGCTTCAAAAGTTGTTCACAGCATTCCAATCGACGCTGTTTATTCTCGTCTGTCAGACGGCGTGGTACCCATCGTGCACAGATTTTACGGTATCCCAATTGTTCAATAATGAAGCCAACACGTTCCTTAGATATTCCAATTTGGTTTGCGATACGCTGTTGAGTGATTCGCCGGTCATTTTGAATCAAATCATCGATGAGTTTGCGACGATTATCGTCTGAGGCAGTGATTGGTCGTCCACTGCGTGTTTTGTCAACAATTAAGGCTTTTCCAGGTTGGCAATCACGAAATTTTATTACCCAACGATTCACAGTAGACCTATCAACAGTATCGTCACAATAAACAGCCTTTAAACGACGATAAATCTCACTAGGATTCACTTTCTCAGCAGTTAAAAATTCGATAACAGCGCGTTGTTTAATTCTCGTTGACATAGCACCAGAACACGACGCCATACTTCCACTACTCAAAACAAACTGAATGAAAGCAACGCCTTCAAACTGCGCAGGCTTGTAGAGGAGAAATAGTACTTCCACATGCCACCAGGCGCGCTACTGAAGTTTATTTAGTTGTCTTCTACAAGCATGTGTGCATTACTTATCAGCCTACCCTCGTAGTTATAAGAAGCAGAATTAAATACAAATAAAATAGAAAACTTATGATTTTATTATAGTTTATTTAACAGAAAGGATATTAAATATCCTTTATATAGGGTGATTCAAAACTATACGGCAATCTTTTGGGATCTCATTCTATAGCTAAAAATAAGAAAAAAAGTTAATAAAGTTTCATATAAAAGTTAATTCAGGCGTTTGCCTGATAACGCTTAGTTAGCGAGTTACGGCTTGCGAAAAATTTCACCTTAACCTCTGTACCCTCGGAGAAGTAAGGCCGTATAAAAATGTTAAAGGTAGTTACAAAGATACAAATACGCTTATTTATTATGTTTTTTAATCTAAAAAATTGAATAAAATTTGTTCTAGAGCTGTAAATGCAATACTTTCAGAGGTATCTTACATAAAACACAAGAATTGGTACAAAGAAATATCACATTTTTGTGTTTAACGTAAGATTGCTTCCATAAATGGTAAATAAAGGTGTATTTTTTCTTAAATAAATTTGTAGAAAATTTAATTCTGGAAAGATTCATGTAAATTACTCAGGAAAAAATGAATAATAGATATTGAAATTTCGCTTTATTTAAAATCAAAACAAACGCACATAAAACGCACATTCTTAACTGCATAAAATTTTAACTAATATTTAGGTTGGTAGCAACAGCTAGATCAGCTGTTATTCTAAACTATTATTCAGTTTTTTATTTGTAATATGTAATATTTAAGATATTTGTAATATGTAAGATATCTCTGGAAGTATTGTATTTACAGCCCTGGAACCAATTTTATTCAATTTTTCAGATTAAGAAACATAAGAAACAATCGTATTTGTATCTTTTTACCTACCTTTAACATTTTTATACGGCCTTACTTCACCGAGGGTACAGAGTTCTAGGTGAAATTTTTCGCTAGCCGTAACTCACTAACTAAGCGTTTTCAGGCATATGTTTAAATGAACTTCTTTTCTTATTTTTAGCTATAGAATGAGATCCCAAGAGATTACCGTAAAGTTTTGATTCACCTGGTATATATCGAAGAAATTTTCTTCGATTAACAGAAAATTTAAATTAACATCAATTCGACCACATTGTAACGTCGTCTCGTTACTTGGAAGTTCGTTTCGTAATTTGAATTTGTCGCGGCGTTGTGACGTCACCTGGTGTAGTGCGGTCTTTTGGGGAGTTTCGCTACCTGCCTGATTCTGATTATTCATTCTGTTGTAAAATGTTGTTCGGAACGTTTTGTTTGTATAGGTTATGTACTGGAAGGTACTGTACTAATATTTGTTGGTGATATTTTCTTGATTTTTGTTAAATAAAATTATTTATTATGAGTACTCTTTTTACCCTATCCGTAGGTAAGTTCTTTGGTTTTTTTTCTTTAGAATTAAGCAGATAGCCTGGAAAGTCTCACAAATATTCTTATGAATACGATGTTATTTTCTAACATCTAACTTTGGAAATTATGTTGTACAATTTTTATTTTTATTTTTGAAAATGACTTGTTTTCAACTACTTATATTATTTACTATTCTCTGTTTTCTGAATATGATTATATACACCTTTCTGTGGGACTTAAGTTCCGTTTATTTTAATAAGTAGTGCAGTTTTCCTTCTGGAAATTTCTTCAGACAATTCTGTGCCGTTTTGGTACATGTGTTGTAATTATTATGCACACCTCTGTATGCTTTATTTACCTTTGGTTTCTAACTTTGGTTTCTATTAATGGTTTCTAATAATGATTTCAACTTCTGTTTTCAACATTTGATTTCAACTTATAATTAAAGAAATGTAAAAGAGCATGCGTTTGTATTGATGGCTTATTATTATTCAAAAAAACTGGATCTGGTAATGTACACTTTTAATATTTTTATATCATTATTGGATATCTTCATCGAGTAGTTTTTGGATATGACTGGGTAAATCTACCTCACCGATATAAGAAGGGGTATCGCCTAATCAACTACTTCTACTATTTTTGGAGACTTACCTTTTTTTTTAAATTAACTAGTTTTGTAAAAAATATAAAGTGTTGAATTTTTGTTAAATATTTTTAATAAAAATTTATTAAAATATTAATAAAATTATTAATTATTAAATTATTAAATTTATTTAATAAAATTTATTAAATTTTTTAATAAAAATAAAAGGAAAATAATAATTATGTGAAATGATAATCTGGTTATTTGATATTGTATGCCGTTCTATAAGATGTATTAATTTTTTTTTTTGGGGGGGTTGTCGACAACACAATTTTGTTAGTTTTCGCAGGGTGCACCCACCTTTTGTGATTAGTATTTTTTTGTAATTTTGTTAACATGGAACGACTCCATATCTTGTAACAAATCTATAAACTTAAAAAATATTTTTATTGATGAAATTGATGATTTTCACATAAAAGAAATCTTTTTATTGTGTCTATTTAAATTAACTATTATAAATTTTTGATATTATTTGGATATAAATTTTTGGTAAAATTTTGAGCCATCCATAACTTTTTTGCATGCATTTTTTTATTTTTATTTGTTTTTGCTCTTTTCTTGTTGATTTAATTTAATATTAAAATTTCTTTTGGTGCAACTATTACTTTGGTTAATTTATGTTTTCCCTTAGCAACCACAATTCTACGCTTCCTGTTTTTTTTTACTTATTGTTGTGTTTTTTTTATTTATGTTCATCTCAATTAGTATCGTTTTCACGAGGTGTTACGACATACGTTAAATAATTAATCATTAATGCAAGTTCACTAGCATTAACGTAGTAGGATGGAGAAAAGGGTAAAGTTTGCAGTCACTCCAGAAATAGTTAATGTTGGAAACAAAACCTGTCGCCAAAGAATAAGAAAGAAAATAGGAATATAACATTAACAGCAGTGTAACATAATAGTAGTATAAAAAGTTTTTACGACAAATTAATAGCTAATCAAACTTCCGTATGATTTCATTTCAAAGTTTTTAAAACAGAACAAAAAATCTGGTGTGAAATACTCACACGACTTTATCTTGTCAATCTAAATAATGAATCGTATGTTAAATGTTAAATAATGAGCAAAAAATGTAAAATTATGAACATAACTTAATTTAATCATGAGTGAATGACGCAAGATAAAAATCAACTATGTAGGACTAAACTACGGTAAACGATTAACGGACACTAAGTTCCGCTCTAGAAAAAAATGCTTGAAGTATAAGTTACAGGTGTTTTTAATTTCCTATAACTTTTAATATAGTTTGCACTTTAGCCGTAAAATTCATGCTAAGGCCGGAATCTTTAAAAAAAACCCAGTTTTTATCCGTTTTATTGAAAAAAATACAGAAAATCATTAATTAATGCTAAACTAAGCGTTTTAGAAAAAAAGTTTAAAATAAAAGTACTAGTAAGCTTTTCAATTTTCTACAACTTCGTATCCTTTTATTATCAAATTTCTTACAACTTTTATTTCAAGCATTTCTACAGTTTATTTTAGCATAAATTAGTGATATTCCGTATTTTTAAGTTCTACAGAGGTTACTTTTCATTTAACGTCATTCACTCGTGATTAAAATTAGGTTATGTTCTTAATTTATACTGTTTACTTATCTCGGTTAAACATAATAAATTATTCTTAATATTAGTATTTTTATTGGCAAAAGAAAGTCGTGTGAGTGTTTGACGCGAAATTTATCATGAATAGATTCCTCTGGTCAACGCTTTTATTTGTCCAGAGGAATTTTTTTATAGTATATTTTAAAGTAGCATCGTTAGCTTGCCGTTTACACTACTGTGGGTTACGAAATTTGAACGATGAGTTTTGGCTTGTAATTTTATTGTCAGACCTTAGCCGGGAACCAAACTGGAATTTGTCCGCTTAGTCACTACTGCGTAGTGACTATTTTTGCAATAAACCTGCAATTCTGTAAGTTGGTAAGTGTGTAATTACAATGATACCAAAAAAAAGTGTAGAATAAAACCCGTTGAAACAAGTAATAAAGCCTAGTACTTCCTTACTTACTTACTTTTGACTTAAGCATAAACCATTACTCTTTAAGAGGAATCAAACGACACTATTTTTGTTTCCAAATTCCGACTTTGATTTAATTACTTCCGGTCGAAACAGGAACTTCATATTCAATTCAGGCTCACTAACATTTTGTGTAGGTTACGAATCCGAAAACCGTTTGTTGGTATCTCTAGTAGTTTCTGACTTTGATTTTTTGACTTCCAGTTGTGAGCCACTTCCGGTCGAAACCAAAACTTATACCCAAATTCAGGCTCACTGACTTTTGTGTAGATCACGAATCCGAAAACCGTTTGTTGCTATCTCTTGTAGTTTTTGACTTTGATTTTTTTGACTTCCAGTTGTGAGCCACTTCCGGTTGAACCCGAAACTTATACCCAAATTCAAGCTCACTGACTTTTTGTGTAGATCACGAATCCGAAAACCGTTTGTTGCTATCTCTTGTAGTTTTTGACTTTGATTTTTTTTGACTTCCAGTTGTGAGCCACTTCCGGTTGAACCCGAAACTTAAACCTAAATTCAGGCTCCATGACTTCTTGTGTAGATTACGAATACGAAAACCGTTTGTTGCTATCTCTTGTAGTTTTTGACTTTGATTTTTTTGACTTCCAGTTTTGAGCCACTTCCGGTTGAACCCGAAACTTATACCCAAATTCAGGCTCACTGACTTCTTGTGTAGATTACGAATACGAAAACCGTTTGTTGCTATCTCTTGTAGTTTCTGACATGGGGGTTTGACGGACGAACAAAGGAAATGATAGATGACGATTAAAAAAATTGCTACCAATAATTAGAAACTAAATTTCGTGGATATTTCATGAAGAGATAACCTGTTAGAAAATTTTTGTTCGAATTGGAGCAACGCCATTTATTTGATACCAGACGATTGTATCTTTCACTATTTAATTGCCTACTGCTTCTCTTCAAAATATCGTAGAAAACTTGGCAAACTGTAACTTTTCCTCGTTTTACCACATTTTAAGATTTTATTCCGTGAAAATTAATTAAAATCATTAAGTAAAGACTAGATAGCAAAACTAAAACGTTATACAGGGTGTTTCACATAGTTTACCGGCGCTTTCTGAGCTCATTGTACTAGCAAAACTAATGAAAAAAGTTCTTATGATTAGATCCGGAAATGCTTTGTTAGCGAGTTACAGCAAGCAAAAAATTTCGCCCAGAATTCAGTACCCTGGGTGAAATGAAGACTTGCTGGAATTCTGGGAAGGTAAATTTCGTTGTTTGAAGAGTTTTGACTTGATAATTTGAATTAAATTGGTACCACAACTGTATCTCTCTTAGTTTTTAAGATATACCACGTGAAACATAAAAAGGGATCGAGAAACAACTTTTTTAAGCTTGACGTACAATAACTTAGTTAAATAAATAATAGACACACACATTTAAAAAAAAACACTTATAGAAAATTTAATTGTCAATAATATCATGTAAATTATGCTAATTAAAAACAAATAATAGTTGATGAAATTAAATTTTATTACTAACACTTACCGTACAAAAACGAAGGAATTTCAAAATTGTAAATTCGATAGTTCATCAATATACAATAGTTCAATAGTTCCTACAACATCATTACATTTTTGCCTTCAACTTAAAAGGTCAGAAACTTAAAAGAAATATTTTTTTATTACGTGAGCACAGCCTTCCAAGAACTACAGCAAACATGGCCCTTACACTATCTTGTATAACATAAAACACTTAGTAAATGAGGTGATTCTTAAAAAAATCGTAGAAGCCGTTGTAAGAAAATTGCAAAAAAGTGAAAGATAGGCCGAATTAACTATTACTTCCGGTTGACTAATTTTGACGACAATGTTTTTGTCGGATTCCCTTGTGGTGACTAATTTAAGTTCCAAGTTTCAACTTATCCAATATTATTCCGTTTTTAAGATATTTTGTTAGCACACACACCGGCCAATTTTCATGTTTTTTTTTGTGTTCAGGGGCACTGAAAACGTGTATTTCCTGTGAAAATTGGATTCCAAAAATTGACATGGAACCAATATTTTTCTTTTCCTACATATTGATGTAGGGTAAGTGAAAGGAAAATATCCGACTTTCTCAAAAACGGCTCTAATGATTTTATTTAAAATTAGATCGTTCACTGTAGTTTCCGGGCTCGTTAAAAACGTAGGTGATATTTCTAGGAAAGTTCTGAAAGCGGTTTACTCTCTTTTTACCCTTTAAAAAGTAAATTATTTTAAAAATTGCAGCCTTACGATGGATTTTAGAGGAACATACAGTATAAAAATTGAAGATAATTAAAAATGTAAGATCTTTTGAAATTAAAAATTATTTTGCCAACGTTCTAATAGAGCCGTTATCACTTTCGCTTGCCTATATGAATATATAGGAAGGAAAATATTGTTTTCATGTCGATTTTAAGAAATCGAGTTTTCACCGGATCTACACGTCTTCAGACCCCCTGAACCCAAATAGCGATTAGTGTGTGCGTGTGCGTGCGTGCGCGCGCGTGCGCGTGTTTGTGTGTGTGTGTGTGTGTGTGAACAGAATATCTCAAGAAAGGAACATCGTACGAACTTGAAACTTGAAATTTAAGTTACATACCACTACCGGACCCGACATGAACATTTTCATCAAAATCGGTCAACCGGAAGTAGTAGTTTATTCGTGTAATTTTTCACTCTTTTTCGATTTTCTCAAAAACTGGTCCTACGATTTTTTAAAAATCGCCTGGTTTACTAAATTTTATGCTCTACAAGATAGGATAGGTGCCATGTTTGCTGAAATTCTTGGTGAGGCTGTTTTTACGTAAAACAGTTGTTTTTTTAAGTTTGCGGCTTTAATATGCATATTAGCGCAAACATTTATATAATAAAATTTGTAGATAATTTAATATTCTACAACTTTTAGTTCAAACATTTTTTTGTGTAACTCCTAGTTTAGCGGTAATTAGCGATTTTCTGTTTTTTTCTCACGAAAACGTGTGAAAAATCGATTTTTTAAAGACTTCGGCCTTATTATGCACTTTACGACAAAATTGTATAGCCTATTATAAAATTTATAGGAAAGTAAAAGATCTAAAAATTTTATTTCTAGAATTTTTTTCTACAGAGCCTAGTTTAGCGTGAAAAAGTGATTTTTTGTATTTTTAAGGGAAACAGGTAGATTTTCATTTTGCGTCTTTCAGTCATGATTAAAATAAGGTTATGTTTTTTGAGGTTATTTTTTTGTTTATTTGTAATGTTTTATCACTAATGTTAGGTTATATTGGTCATTATTTGCATTGGCAAGAGAAAGTTGTGTGAGTGTTTCACACCAGATTTTTTTAGTGTTCTGTGAACCGCATCAAAATAGGCTTTTTTTTGGGTTTTATTGAAAGTTATATGCATTAATTTTTGAGTGGGCCGACAATGCGACAGTACATTAAAATACATGATCAATTCTGTTGTTTTCTTATGTCTTGTATTTTCTTTTCTTTCCAGATTTCTGTTCCCTCTTCTCTAGCGTTACGCAGTCTTTAAAGTTTAAAAAGAGGTTTTATAATTTATGCCTATTAAAAACACGTTCCGAAAGAACCCGGAAGAAACGTTGTATTATAAATTACTTCTTGGAGATATGCTGGAAAGGAAGAGCGATTTGTCGTATTATATTGTATTTTGGAGAATACTACTTAAATTTCGATTCGGGAGATTCTTGGTTGTGAAAAATATTATTTGGTTAAATACCGGTATTATTTTTACTTTCTCTTGCCTATATGATTAAGTTATATAGGAAGGAAAGTATTGTTTTCATGTCGATTTTAAGAAATTGAGTTTTCACCGGATCTACACTTTTTCAGACCCCCTGAACCCAAAAAACATGTTTTTAGCGATTAGTCTCTGTGTGTGTGTGTGTGTGTGTGTGTGTGTGTGTGTGTGTGTGTGTGTGTGTGCGTGTGTGTGTACAAAATATCGCAAAAACGGAACATAGTACGAACTTGAAACTTGAAACTTAAGTTACATACCACTACCGGACCCGACACGAACATTTTCATCAAAATCGGTCAACCGGAAGTAGTAATTAATCGTGTAAATTTTCACTTTTTGTCGATTTTCTCAAAAAGTGGTCCTACGATTTTTTTAAAAATCGCCTGGTTTACTCAATTTTTTATTCTCTACAAGATAGGGTAGGCACCATGTTTGCTGAAATTCTCGGTAAGGCTTTTTTCATGTAAAAAAATTGGTTTTTAAGATTACGGTTTTAATATGGATTTTAGCGCAAAAACGTATTTTTAATAAAAGTTGTAGAGAATTTAAAATCCTACAACTTTTATTTTAAACAATTATTTGTATAACTCCTAGTACAGCGGTAATTAGCGATTTTGTGTTTTTTCTCACGAAAACGTGTGAAAAATCGATTTATTTAAGATTTCGGCCTTATTATGCATTTACGACAAAAGTGTATGAAATTAAATTTATAGGAAATTAAACGATCTACAACTTTTACTTAAAGCACTTTTTTTGTACAAAACCTAGTTTAGCGTGAAAGAGTGATTTTCCGTATTTTTAAGCTGAACTGAGGTTGATTTTCATTTTGCGTCTTTCACTCAAGATTAAAATTAGGTTATGTTTATTGAGGTTAGTTTTTTGTTTATTTCTAATGTTTTATTACTAATGTTAGGTTTACTGTTAATTATTTTTACTGGCAAGAGAAAGTTGGGTGAATGTTTCACACCGATTTTTTTGAAAGCACATACACGTTTTTACTTTCTCTTGCCTATATGAATATATGGGAAGGAAAGTATTGTTTTCATGTCGATTTTTCGAAATCGAGTTTTCACCGGATCTATACGTTTTCAGACCCCCTGAACCCAAAAAAACATGTTTTTAGCGATTGGTCTGTGTGTGTGTGTGTCTGTGTGTCTGTGTGTGAACAGAATATCTCAAGAACGGAACATCGTACGAGCTTGAAACTTGGAAGTAAGGTTAAACACCATTACCGGACCGGACACGAACATTTCCATCAAAATCGGTCAACCGGAAGTAGTAGTTTATTCGTATAATTTTTCACTTTTTTGCAATTTTCTCAAAAACTGGTCCTACGATTTTCTTTAAAATCGCCTCATTTACTCAATTTTTTATTCTCTAAAAGATAGGATAGGCGCCAGGTTTGCTGAAATTCTTGGCGAGGGTGTTTTTACGTAAAACAATTGTTTTTTTAAGATTACGGCTTTAATATTAATTTTAGAGCAAAAATGTATATAATAAAAGTTGTAGAGAATTTAAAATCCTACAACTTTTATTTCAAGCATTTTTTTGTATAACGCTTAGTTTAGCGGTAATTAGCGATTTTCTGTTTTTTCTCACGAAAACGTGTGAAAAATCGATTTTTTAAGATTTCGGCCTTAGTATGCACTTTACGACAAAAGTGTATACCATAAAATTTATATAAAATTAAGAGATCTACAACTTTTATTTAGAGAATTTTTCTCTACAGAACCTAGTTTAGCGTGAAAGTTTGATTTTTCGTTTTTTTAAGCCAAATTGAGTTCGATTTTCATTTTGCGTCATTCACTTATGATTAAAAAAAAGGTTATGTTTTTGAGGTTAGTTTTTGTTTATTTATAATATTTTATTAATAATGTTAGGTTTATTGTTAATTATTTGCATTGGCAAGAGAAAGTTGTGTGAGTGTTTCACATCAGATTTTTTATAAAAATATTTAATGCACGAATATTATTCCACGCGTTTTTTTTTTGATAAAAAATAAACGTTAAAGGTTTCAGTTGATATAAGTTAATTTCAGGAAGATTGCTTTAATTAATCCTGAACGCTCTATTTCAATATCTCTTAAAAATTCGCAAATATTAATTTCCGGAATATTCCATAATTTAATTATTGAAGGTATCAACGGAATATTTTTCTAATGTTCTTTTAATGTTAGCGGTAAAAATTGATCGATTATTCTTATATTCATCATATTGGTATTTCCCTCACACAGAATAAATAAATAAATTTCCAATTTTGAATTTTAATAATTATTATTATTATTATTTTTTTGTTTAACGTCCGACTGTTTTGCAATTACTGCAAATGCAGAGGGTGAAGGATGAGATGATTTTTTGTAACGTATGAAAATATGCCGTGCATGAATGGGATTCGAACCCAAGACCGCATGATGAGAGGCGAGCACGTTACAAACTACGCCAATGCGGCCGGCTAATAAATATTATAATTTCTGTATAAATTTTAGCAAATCCAGTTACTTTGCATTCAAAAATATTTTATTTAACGATCTTTCAATTCGGATGACATAAAAATAATTGTTTTATATACGAGTACATAAGGCTTCTCTCTGGAAGTACGGCGTTCAGTTATACGGGGACTGTTAGTATTAACATAAATAACACTCAAAAAGTTTAGAATTAAGTGTTCGGATTTTTTACTTTCTCTTGCCTATATGAATATATAGGAAGTATTGTTTTCATGTCGATTTTTCGAAATCGAGTTTTCACCGGATCTACACGTTTTCAGACCCCCTGAACTCAAAAAACATGTTTTTAGCGATTGGTGTGTGTGTGTGTGTGTGTGTGTGTGTGTGTGTGTGTGTGTGTGTGTGTGTATGTGTGTGAACAAAATATCTCAAGAACGGAACATCGTACGAACTTGAAACTTAGAACTTAAGCTACATACCACCACCGGACCCGCACGAACATTTTCATCAAAATCGGTCAACCGGAAGTAGTAGTTTATTCGAGTAATTTTTCACTTTCTTCGATTTTCTCAAAAACTGGTCCTACGATTTTTTTAAAAATCATCTTGTTTACTAAATTTTTTATGCTCTACAAGGTAGGGTAGGCGCCATGTTTGCTGAAATTCTCGGTGAGGCGTTTTTCACGTAAAGAAATTGTTTTTTTTAAGATTGCGGCGTTAATATGCATTTTAGCGCAAAAATGTATATAATTAAAAGAGTAGAAAATTTAAAAATCTACAACTTTTACTTTAAACATTTATTTGTATAACGCTTAGTTTAGCAGTAATTAGCGAATTTCTGTTTTTTTTCTCACGAAAACGTGTGAAAAATCGATTTTTTAAAAATTTCGGCCCTAGAATGCATTTTACGACAAAAGTGTATACATTCAAATTTATAGAAAATAAAAAGATCTACAACTTTTATTTATTTTTTTTTTCTCTACAGAGCCTAGTTTAGCATGAAAGATTGATTTTCCGTATTTTTAAACCGAACTGAGGTCGGTTTTCATTTTGCTTCTTTCACTTATGATTAAAATAAGGATATGTTTTTGAGGTTAGTTTTGTGTTTATTACTAATGTTTTATTACTAGATTATTGGTCATTTATAGCATTGGCAAGAGAAAGTAGTGTGAGTTTTTCACACCAGAATTTTTTTGTTTCTAAATTGTGTTTTTTACGTATGGCTGTACGTATTATGCGTTATGGTTTGAAAGGATCTAACAAACTATGCATCCTCAGTTTCCTGTGATTGATTTAGTAATGTATTGAACAAAACAACAGGAAAAATAAGAGAAACTCTTTAAAACGCCATGTTCTTATTACTTGCATGTGCTATAGATAAACTTCTCTTTTAGTTTGAACTGAATTATCTAGAACACCCATTAGAGAAGGTGATACCTTTCACAACTAAAAGATAGCTGACTCTCTTCTACTTCCTGGGCTAATTGTTTTCTTCTTTTCATGAAACACTTTTAGGGTCTTCACTTGTAATGAGAATTCTTTGTCACGGAGTTCAATGCTAGACTGGAAATAAAGTATTGAAATATCTTACAAGTTAGTCGAAATGTATTGTCTTGTTCTATTGTTTTTGTACTGAATTTACTAAGGGGGATTTGATCTAACCATGATCAACTTTTTTTTTTAATCTAACATAGTGTCACAAATGTAAAGAATTATATGAAAGTTTAATTAACATCGGTAGAGCCGTGTATGAAAAAGTGAATTTTTTTACACTTTCCAGTCTATCATTTTTTTCACGACTACAGACTAAAGTAAATTATACGTATCTTGCATTGTAGACTGAGGTTTTTCCAACTTTTTCAAATAATCAGTGTTCAGTCACTTGCGCCACAGTGCAGCGTATTTAACCAACAATGGAACACATGCCTACAAAATACAATGAGTGTTGTCAATTTTCAACAACACTGACTGTACATCTAATTGTAGGTCGGAGGGGTATGCAGGGTCGAAGTCAAGTATGCGCATGCGTAGCCCAGCGCTTATAGCAATTGGCTCGGCCTTTTTATGAAACTTTTATTTTAAGTTTTTTTTTCTACTATGCTTACATTAGCGTCAGTAATTTTCTATATATTGCTCATCGAAATCGGTAAAAAATAGGGTATTTTAAAGATTGCGGCTTTATTAAGCATTTAACGACAAAAGTGTATATTATTAAAATTATAGGAAATAAAAAATCTACAACTTTTATTTCAAGCATTGGTTTTTAGTTAGCGTCAATTAGTAATTTTCTATAGTTTTAAGTTCTACAGAAGTTGATTTTCTTTATCGTCATTCACTCATGATTAAAATTGGTTTTGGTTTTCACTTTACATTGTTTGATAATGATTAAACATAGGATGATTTTCCATTATTTACATTGGTAAAAGAAAGTTGTGTGAGTGTTTTACACCAGTTATTTATTCATAAGTAAACTTTCAAAATCCTTTCATTTTCAGAAAAGTATAATTTATTTACCTAATTGAACGTTTATAGTCCTTCGGGATGCCCATAACGGGCAGGTGAAGTGTTAAATTAATTGCACTCGATTTATTAATTCCAGGGCTACAAAAAATAGTTCCGTTTTTTATCACGTAGTCAGCCAATTAACTTACAGAGTTTATTGCCCTATTTTTATCTCGATTATCCAGTAGTATAAATTTTTATTTTTAGACATTTAATTAGATTTGCATAAGCATGATTGTGCCCATAACGGGCATGTGGAGTGTTAAATTAATTGCATTCGCTCTCTTGGTTCCAAGACTATAAAAAATAGTTCTGTTTCTTATCATATAGTCAGCCAATTATATGACAGCTATTTAAAAACAGAAGAGGTAGAGGTGTAAAATACACTAGTTAGTGTTATCTCCTCTGAGAGTAATGAATTTCCACTATACAGCCAGACCCTGTGGTGAATAAAGTGAAGGTGTCATTTGCAGGGTGGAACGTGGGTGCTTTTTGGAGGGCCTGGCATGCTGATAAGCATACTCTTTCAACTCTGTGAGGAAGGTAGAAGTAAACCACCTCACTCCTCGTTTTTACTTAGTAAAACCTCTAGAGGTTCAAACCAGCCTTTCGGCTGTTGACCTAAACAACAACAGGCCTTCGGGAGATTTTGCAATAATCAATACGTCATTTATATGCAGAGTTAACCCTTTCAATCCCAAATGTTTTAACTATACACAAAAAATATGTTTATACATTGTGTCACACGTTTCACTGATATTTAAGTGTAATAAAATTGCTTTTAGACCTTTAGCCCTGACACGTACATGACATTGGGACTTCATGGTATCAAAGTTCCAACAATATTAATGAGTAAAATCATCCTCAGCTTCCTAAATAAAATATATTCTCTTACTTAGATTTGTAGCAAAAGAACTAAATATGATTTTAATATTAGTCATTATTTAAGACAAACAATTTTACAATTAAAAAATATTGGTAAAATAAAGAAAGAAACGCTACTTAATTTTAGTAAATAAACACAAAATATTTAAAACAAAAATTATTTAAAAAAAAGAAACTAATAGTCGCCTCTGTGGTGCAAAAGGTTAGCATGCTACACTGCAAACGGAGATCTCAGGTTCGATTCCTGGCTAGGATTCAGAAAATTATTACACTTCACATCCAGCGTTCTTTAATCCAAAGTATTCGCTAACAACTAAAATTTTGATGTCTTATTTCACTCCAATGTGACTTCTATGTCACACTAGGTTAGAAAGGGTTAACACACAATTGATAAAATTTTAATGAAAATGTATTAAAGGTTAAATTATGTCTCCATCGTGTTAAATGCAGTAAATAAATAAAAACAATGACCATTGTAGTATGCAGAGATTAAATTTATATACATTTATGTTACCGCTTCCACACTCGATTACAATGTGGTTATCTTTTGTGGCTTAACCAACTCACTAAGGTAAATTACCTGATAGATGTAAAACCACAGACTAAATTGTGATGTTTAACACAGAATACCACATTGTCCTAACTGGAATCAATACGGCAATGATAATAGCTCTTGGTTTTGTAATAATCTTTAACACATACAGTAGTTTAAAATTAAAATTTGATTTTACAAATGTATTGCATTATAAAGAAATAAAAGATTATTACTACTATCATTATTATTATTATTATTATTATAATCCTGATATTAGTCATTTGCATAAATTTATTTTAAGTGTCTACGTAAACTTCCTTGAATTCTTAATAAATTGCACTTAGGTCGCAATAACATTCTCACTAATCGTTTCGTGCTTTTAAAAAATCAACCGTTAAAGCTATAATTTTATCACAACTACAGTTTTTTTTAAAATGATTGGAGCCCTTATGATTTTTACTTTCTCTTGCCCTTTATGAAATAACTAGCTACCCGTCCCGGCATCACTCGGGTATAATTTTGTTTAAATTTAGGCTTCGATAAAGGAATAGAAAGCACAAGGTCCCTATATATTTATGTAGAGGAAAAGGGTAATATGATAGAATTTTGTTACCTTCGCTCCATTTACTAATTCTGAAAGATTAAAACAACAATTTCGTGAACGGATTGGGTTTTTCTTTGTCTTAAAAAATTAAACCTTATGACTTGTACTCTTTTCTTGGAATGCTAGAATTTGTTTTGATAATTTTATGCCTTTAAAATTATTACAAAAAATAACGTAAGGTATAAGATATAACCTTTACAAAATAACCTGGCATGAAACAGTAGCTTATAAAAAAATAACGTATAACTTGAAGCTCTAAAAATCTGATGTGAAACACTCACACAACTTTCTCTTGCCAGTGCAAATAATTAACAATATAACCAAGTAATAGAACATTAGAAATAAACAAAAAACTAACCTCATAAAACCTAACTTTATTTTAATCATGAGTGAAAGACGCGAAATGAAAATCGACCTGTTCGGCTTTAAAATACGGAAATCACTCTTTCACGCTAAACTAGGTTCTTTAGAGTAAAATGCTATAAATAAAAATTGTAGATCTTTTAATTTTCTATAAATTTGGTTTTATACACTTTGTCGTAAAATGAGTACTAAAGCCGAAATGTTAAAAAAAATCGATTTTTCACACGTTTTCGTGAGAAAAAAACTGATAAACTAAGCGTTGTACAAAAAAATGTTTGGAATAAAAGTTGTAGGATTGTAAATTTTCTACAATTTTTTTTTATAATTCTTTTTGCGCTAAAATGCATATTAAAGCCGCATTTAAAAAAAAACAATTTATTTACGTGAAAACAGCCTCACCCAGAATTTCAGCAAACATGGCGCCTACCGTGTCGTGTAGAGCACAATAAATTTAGTAAACCAGACGATTTAAAAAAAAAAGTAGGACCAGTTTATGAGAAAATCGCAAGAAAGCGAAAAATTACACGAGTAAACTACTACTTCCGGTTGACCGATTTTGATGAAAATGTTCGTGTCGGGTCCGGTAAGGGTATGTAACTTAAGTTTCAAGTTTCAAGTTCGTACGATGTTCCGTTCTTGAGATATTCTGTTCACACACACATACATACACACACACACACACACACGCACACAAACACGCACGCACGCGCGCGCGCACACACACACACATTAATCGTTAAAAACATGTTTTGGGTTCAGGGGGTCTGAAAACGTATAGATCCGGTGAAAACTTGATTTCTTAAAATCGACATGAAAACAATACTTTTTTTCTTATATATTCATATAGGCAAGAGAAAGTAAAAGTATAATTTTATATTCTAAAATTAATATTTGTCAAGTAATTTTTTGCCCACTCTATACCTGATCTTGTTCTCGAGCAGCCTTTCGGCATTTAACCAACTCGTTTATTTACCTGATTTTTTAGAGACTGTTTCTCATCTGAATTGTTATGACATCACTAGTTAAACACGCACAATGATCTGATCTCTACAATAACTATGCCCTTTACTGATTATGTCATTTTTACTGTATCATTAAAAAAAAATCTAGTGTGACACACTCACACAACTTTCTCTTGCGAATGCAAATAATAAACAATAATCCTAATATTAGTAATAAAACATTAGAAATAAACAACAAAACTAACCTCAATAAACATAACCTAATTTTAATCATTAGTGAAAGTCGCAAAATTAAAATAAACCTCAGTTTGGCTTAAAAATAAAGAAAATCACTCTTTCACGCTAAACTAAGCTCTGTAGAGAAAATGCTCTAAATAAAAGTTGTAGATCTTTTAATTTTCTATAAATTTTATTATAATATACACTTTTGTCGTAAAATGCATTCTAAGGCCGAAATCTTAAAATAATCAATTTTTCACACGTTTTCGTGAGAAAAAACAGAAAATCGCTAATTACCGCTAAACTAAGCTTTATACAAAGAAATATTGAAAATAAAAGTTGTAGGATTTTAAATTCTCTACAACTTCTTTTATATAAATTTTTGCGCTAAAATGCATATTAAAGCCGTAATCTTAAAAAAAACAACGTTAATACGTGAAAACACCCTCACCAAGAATTTAAGCAAACATGGCGCCTACCCTATCTTGTAGAGCATACAAAATTTAGTAAACCAGGCGATTTTTAAAAAAATTGTACGACCAGTTTTTGAGAAAATCGTAAAAAAGTGAAAAATTATACGAATAAACTACTACTTCCGGTTGACCGATTTTGATTAAAATAATCGTGTCGGGTCCGGTAGTGGTATGTAACTTAAGTTTCAAGTTTCAAGTTTGTACGATGTTTCGTTCATGAGATATTTTGTTCACACACACACTCACAGACATACAGACACACACACAGACCAATCGCTAAAAACATGTTTTTTGGGTTCAGGGGGTCTGACTACAGACCCGTTATTAAAATGAGGGCGGTTTAATAAAGACGGTTAGAGCTGTTTTTGAGAAAATAGAATTTTTGAATTGAGAAATAATCCAGAAATCTTCAAAGATTTTGGATGAAAAACCTTAACTTTAAAATTCAGTCCCACATACACACACGCGCGTCCACATACTATATCAGATCGCTGACTAAACAATTTGTTTTTAAATTTATTCGAGCAGAACTCTGTAACAAATTAAAAATACTTACTAGATTCATTAATAACAAGCAATGTTGCGTGTTTAAAAAACCTGTTTTATATGATGTAGTATTTTATGATTCTAAATATTTATTTCGATATTGTGAATGTATTCTGGTAATTGTTCTATTTGTCACTTAACTGTTCTTAGATTGAAATCGTTATAAATATTAACTCAAATTTTATCTGATGTAAATATTTTTCTTACATTTATTTCTAATGATATTTTTATTACATCATCGTTTAAAATAAGCAAAACATATCTCTGTGAAACTTAAAAAAAGTATTTTAAAAATTATAATACAGCTCTGCCCTTCTCTAGATGAGTAAGTGTGGAACAGAAAATTATGAGCCGTTTCTAATCCGGTTTTGAGGGAACTGTTCATAGAACTCTATCTAATGCAGCGGTTTCCAAACTTCTATCTTTTATGCCCCCTTTTGCCAAAAAGAAAACTTCTCACGCCCCCTTACACAATTTTATTGGGCAATGAAAAATCACGCATTACATTGAATAACCATACATTTATTTTTTTATTTTTTGTAGCATTAGAAGTTGCAATTTAATTTTAACAAGAGACAAAATAAATCAGTGGATGGATGACCTTGCATTTTTTTTTTTTAAAAAAAGGTTGATTATTAGAAAGTGCACAATGTAAATCATTGATAAAACCAACATTGCACCGATGCTTTGTTTTTATTGTAACAAGTGCTGAAAACACTTTTTCGCACAAATAGATGCTTGATAAAGATAATTACAATTACTGCCGCTTGCTGTTGTATACTGGGGTAAATTTGGTAATACTTAACCCAAAGTGATGTTTTGTCAATTTTATCGAAATCGTTTTTCGCAGCAGAAACATTTTTTATTTCTAAAACTTGTTTTTTTAAGTAATTCGGGCAGGAAGTCTATTTTGACACTGAAAGGATCCGTTACGGAGGGTAAAGCTATCTCAAAGTCCCGCGCCCCCCTTGACGTGTCTTCACGCCTCCCTTGGGGGGCGCTTCCCCACTTTGGGAACCGTTGATCTAATGGAATGGTGAGCCCAGTGCAGTGCGAGCGAGCCGGCCTCTGTCAGTACCCCCCACCATTAGTCAGTGGTACGTCGGGCCAGCTTCGTTAACACTAGGGCCGCTGACATTTTGTTTTACGTTTGTTTGTCTTTTAATACGAATTCTTAATTTGTATTGTTGAAATTAATATTTACGACTATAAAAAGGGTACTTTTTAAATGATTAAATAATTCTTCTTCGTTTCGGTGGCTCTGTTATCAAGTGGGGTGTAAATTGAAATAATGTAGGCAATGGATCCTTTTTCTTCTCCACAAAGCACCTGTTTAAAATTTTTCAGTGTTCACAACTAAGGCTAGAAGTGCTCGAAGGATTGAATCCTTTCTTTTTGTAGCTATAATCCATCGTAGACGAAGTTCCCGGTTCTTGGGAAACCTTAAAAAAAAAGTAATGACATTCATTATACAGCCAGACCCTGTGATGAATGAAGTGAAGGTGTCATTTGCAGAGTGAAAAATATGTGCTTTTCAGAGGGCGGGGCATGCTGATAAGCGTATTTTTCCACTCAGTGAGGGAGGCAATGGTAAACCACCTCACTCCTTGATTTACTTAGTAAAGCCTCTAGAGGTTCAAACCAGCCTTTCGGCTGATGACCTGAACAACAACGGAATAAATATATAATTCACTAACTACATGATAGGCCTATATATAACGAGCAGCCAAAACAAAACAAATTAGGCCTATGTATAACACTCATCTGAGTGTTATACATAATTTTGTTTCGTTTTGGCTGTTCATCATATCATATAGTGTATGCAAACAAAGGAAAAATAATGTTTAATAAAATAATTTACTAAATCAACCTATTTCTTTGGGCTCAATCATTTCAGTCATAAAGAAAGTTTAGGATTAAGAGATAAAAATAACATAGTTCAGGTAATTACTGATATGAAGCGTCTACTAAGAATTGTTCTATATATTATGAGAAAATCGTTAAATACTCATTTAGGATAAATTTTCGAATGTTAAGTAAATGTTTACGTATGAAATTAAATAATGATTTCTTAATTTGAAAGTATTACTGGAATTTTGCACTAGTTTTAACAAATATATCAATTTTAATAATAATGAAAATGTGGCCATAAAATTGAAGGCGTCTTTTCCTCATGTCTGTCTCTATGTTGGAATATTCTTCAATTTTAGACGTTCTCTGTAATCTGTACCCGTTTTCGGTCCATCTAGGTTCAAGAACTTTCCTAATTATTTTTTTTTCTTCTTTCTTTAAGCTTTCCATGTCTGTTTTCCTGTTAAGTGTCAAGGTCTCACTGACATATAAAATTGTTGGTTTGATCACCGCATTGTAATGTTTAACTTTGGTATTTAGAGATAAACATTTCTTATTATAAAGGTTTTGCACCAATCCTAGGCCTCTACGAGCTTTTTGTATTCTCTCCTGTTGGGAGTATTTTTCAGTAATAACTTCTCCTAGATATTTAAAGAAAGGTACCCTGTTAATTTCTCCATGTTTGGTTCGTAATTTTGAAATTTCTAAATTTTCAGTAGTAAACAATGTTTTTTACTTTCTCTTACCTATATAAATATATAGGGAGGAAAGTATTGTTTTCATGTCGATTTTAAGAAATCGAGTTTTCACCGGATCTACACGTTTTCAGACCCCCTGAACCCAAAAAACATGTTTTTAGCGATTGGTCTGTGTGTGTGTGTGTGTGTCTGTGTGTCTGTGTGTGTTGTTTGTGTGTGTATACAAAATATCTCAAGAACGGAACATCGTACAAACTTGAAACTTAAAACTTAAGTTACATACCACTACCGGACCCCGACACGAACATTTTCATCAAAATCGGTCAACCGGAAGTAGTAGTTTATTCGTGTAATTTTTCACTTTTTTGCGATTTTCTCAAAAACTGGTCCTACGATTTTTTTAAAAATTGCCTGGTTTACTAAATTTTTTCTACTCTACAAGATAGGGTAGGCGCCATTATTGCTGAAATTCTTGGTGAGGCTGTTTTTACGTAAACAAAGTGTTTTTTTAAGATAACGGCTTTAAGATAAATGTATTATAGCGCAAAAATTTATATAATTAAAAAATGTAGAGAATTTAAAATTTTACAACTTTAATTCAAACATTTTTTTATATAACGCTTAGTTTAGCAGTAATTTGCGATTTTCTGTTTTTTCTCACGAAAACGTGTGAAAAATAGATTTTTTTAAGATTTCGACCTTAGTATGCATTTTATGACAAAAGTGTATATAATCAAAATTATAGGAAATTAAAAGATCTACAACTTTTATTTAGAGCATTTTTCTCTACAAAGCCTACTTTAGCGTGAAAGAGTGTTTTTCCGTATTTTTTTTACTATTGTTAGGTTTATTGTTAATTATTTGCATTGGCAAGAGAAAGCTGTGTGAGTGTTTCACACCAAATTTTTCGAATGATATTTGTAAGCCAACTCTTTCTGCGCATTCTTTTAAAGTTTCTAAATGTTTTATTGCCATTTCACTAGAATCTGCCATTACTGCGAGATCGTCTGCAAAGGCTAAAAAGGGGATTTGTAAATTATCTATCTTGGTTCCGAGTTTATTATTATTATTATTATTTGAATATATATATATATATATATATATATATATATGTGTGTGTGCTTCGAAATGACTTGAAATCTTGCATCCAAGTTCCTAGTTTATTCATACAGTGATAATACATGTTAAGTTATTAATGCGACATGCCAGTAAATTTCTAAGTTGTTAACATGATAAAGAATAGATACAAATTATTTACCTAGCCTTGAAAATGTTGAATGATGAACTGAAAATCTCAACTCTGTGGTTGCTTATAAATGCAGACTATAAAATGACGGAGGAACCACTGAAGCGTAATACACCTCTGTCACACCCGATTGGCTTATCACTTTGTAGCGCACACACACATACACACCCACACACATATCTGTGTTCAGAAACTTAAAGTCTTTTAAAATTACAGGAATATATTTTACTGATCTCTGTTATTCATATTCAAATTATTTAACATTAATTCAGACTTCTCATCCGAATCAAAGTTATATTTGACTTTATTTGAATTTGGAATAACTATTAAATAGAAGTAATTACCATTCTGTTTGTCATTAAAGTACTAACAAAAGATCTAGACCTTGAAATAATCAGTTATATCACCACACTTTTTCTTACAAACTCAAATATCTTTCTGTTTCTTTTTACTAAATAATGACAATTGTCCTATGTTGACAGTTTGGTCTTTTAGGATAAGTGGTGCTCCCTACACGAAACAATGTCAATGAAGATGAACTTTTCTCAAGAACCACAAAGATATTTCGCTTCTGTTTTTACTTTCTCTTGCCTATATAAATATAGAGGAAGGAAAGTATTGTTTTCATATCGATTTTTCCAAATCGAGTTTTCACCGGATCTACAAGTTTTCAGACCTCCTGAACCCAAAAAACATGTTTTTAGCGATTGGTCTGTGTGTGTGTGTGTGTGTGTGTGTGTGTGTGTGTGCGCGTGGGTATACAAAATATCTCAAGAACGGAACATCGTACGAACTTGAAACTTGAAACTTAAGTTTAATACCACTACCGAACCCGACACGAACATTTTCATCAAAATCGGTCAACCGGAAGTAGTAGTTTATTCGTGTCATTTTTCACTTTTTTGCAATTTTCTCAAAAAATGGCCCTACGATTTTTTTAAAAATCGTCTGGTTTACTAAATTTTTTATGCTCTACGAGATAGGGTAGGCGCCATGTTTGCTGAAATTCTTGATCAGGCTGTTTTTACGTAAATAATTTGTTTTTTTAAGATTGCGGCTTTTATATGCATTTTAGCGAAAAAATGTATATAATAAAAGTTGTAGAAAATTTAAAATCCTACAACTTTAATGTCAAACATTTTTTGTATAACGCTTAGTTTAGCGGTAATTTGCGATTTTCTGTTTTTTTCTCACAAAAGCGTGTGAAAAATCGATTTTTTTAACATTTCGGCCTTAGTATGCATTTTACGACGAAAGTGTATATATATAATCAAATATATAGGAAATTAAAAGATTTACAACTTTTATTTAGAGCATTTTTACTACAGAGCCTAGTTTAGCGTGAAAGAGTGATTATCCGTATTTTTAAGCCACACTGAGGTAGATTTTCATTTTGAGTCTTTCACTCATGATTAAAATTAGATTATGTTTATTGAGTTTAGTTTTGTGTTTATTTGTAATGTTTTATTACTAATGTTAGGTTTATTGTTAATTATTTGAATTGGCAAGAGAAAGTTGTGTGAGTGTTTCACACCAGATTTTTCCTATGAAGTTACAATGATTATTCAGTATCTAATGTGTCACACTTATAATATGTAGCGATTAGCGGTTGCAACTCATGATTAAAGTTAATAAAAGGAATCCTACGCAATATTATAGAGGGGAAAATTAAAAATGAACTCCAATATTTAAAAAGTTTTTAAAAGCTTCTTTACTTTTTACTTCTTTTTACTTTCTCTTGCCTATATGAATATATAGGAAGGAAAGTATTGTTTTCATGTCGATTTTTCGAAATCGAGTTTTCACCGGATCTATGCGTTTTCAGACCCCCTGAACCCAAAAAACATGTTTTTAGCGATTGGTCTGTGTGTGTGTGTGTCTGTGTGTGTGTCTGTGTGTGTGTGTGTGTGTGTGTGTGTGAACAGAATATCTCAAGAACGGAACGTCGTACGAACTTGAAACTTGAAACTTAAGTTACATACCACTACCGGACGCGACACGAACATTTTCATCAAAATCGGTCAACCGGAAGTAGTAGTTTATTCGTATAATTTTTCAGTTTTTTGCGATTTTCTCAAAAACTGGTCCTACGATTTTTTTAAAAATCGCCTATTTTACTCAATTTTTTATTCTCTACAAGATAGGGTAGGCGTCATGTTTGCTGAAATTCTCGGTGAGGCTGTTTTCACGTAAAAACGTTGTTTTTTTAAGATTACGGCTTTTATATAAATTTTAGCGCAAAAACTTATATAATAAAAGTTGTAGAGAATTTAAAAACCTACAACTTCTGTTTCAAACATTTTTTTGTATGACGCTTAGTTTAGCAGTAATTTGCGATTTTCTGATTTTTTCTCACGAAAACGTGTGAAAAATCGATTTTTTTAAGATTTTGGCCTTAGTATGCATTTTACGACAAAAGTGTATATAACCAAATTTATAGGAAATTTAAAGATCTACAACTTTTATTTATAGCATTTTACTCTAAAGAACCTAGTTTAGCGTGAAAGAGTGATTTCCGTATTTTAAAGCCGAACAGGTCGATTTTCATTTCGCGTCTTTCACTCATGATTAAAATAAAGTTATGTTTATTGAGGTTAGTTTTTTGTTTATTTCTAATATTTTATTACTAATGTTAAATTATATTGTAAATTATTTGCATTGGCAAGAGAAAGTTGTGTGAGTGTTTCACACCAGATTTTTATAAATCTAGTCTACGTTTTGTCTTCAGGTGATATTTGGTCGCTTTGATGAATAACAGATCAATTATTCTAAACGGGATAATCAAGATTCAGTGACATTGATATATGTTACAGTAGTAGCCTAGAGTGTGTTATTTGAAATAAACGGGAAAACACATATATAAAAGGTATCAAAAAGTTTTTCTATGTATTTACATGAATATGTAATTCTGGTACGAGTTCCATTTTTAATGTAAATTTATAGAAGCAATTTGTTAGAATGGAAAATAGACTATCAGATTGAACATGTCGTTATTGATATTATTTATTTATACGAATGCGAAATAGAAAAAGTAAAATATAATGTTGACTTTAAATTGTTTAAATTTAAATAACATACAGCAAAAGGAAACAATGAAAATAAATCTACTGTTTATTGGAACTATGCCAATCGTACTTTGCAAATTTAATCATAACCTTAATTTGCCAAACACTTAAGATACAGTTAGGATTATTAATACCGTACTATATTTTATAATTTTAGGTAAATTTAATGCATTAATTTTTGCACACGTGCTGCGCGTACGGTTGTAGCTAGCATTCGTGGGATTGCTTTGATTTGGTGTGGCAGATATCAGTAGGGTTAAAATGCTTTTCCTACAAAAGCCTTGACTCATGCGTTAGTAATAATAGTAGGGGATATAACGATGTAAAATCTGGTGTGAAACACTCACACAACTTTCTCTTGCCAATGCAAATAATTAACAATAAACCTAACATTATTAATAAAATATTAGAAATAAACAAAAAACTAACCTCAAAAACATAACCTTATTTTAATCATGAGTGAATGATGCAAAATGAAAATCAACCTCAGTTTGGCTTAGAAATACGGAAAATCACTCTTTCTCTCTAAACTAGGCTCTGTAGAGAAAAATGCTTTAAATAAAAGTTGTAGATCTTTTAATTTTCTATAAATTAAATTATATACACTTTTGTCGTAAAATGCATACTAAGGCCGAAATCTTAAAAAAATCAATTTTTCACACATTTTCGTGTAAAAAAAACAGAAAATCGCAAATTACCGCTAAACTAAGCGTTATACAAAAAAATGTTAGAAATAAAAGTTGTAGAATTTTTAATTCTCTACAACTTTTATAATATAAAGTTTTGCGCTAAAATGCATATTAAAGCCGCAATCTTAAAAAGAAAATGTTTTTACATAAAAACAGCCTCACGCAGAATTTCAGCAAACATGGCGCCTACCCTATGTTGTAGAGCATAAAAAATGTAGTAAACCAGGCGATTTTAAAAAACATCGTAGGACTAGTTTTTGAGAAAATCGCAAAAAAGTGAAAAATTATACGAATAAACTACTACTTCCGGTTGACCGATTTTGATGAAAATGTTCGTGTCGGGTCCGGTAGTGATATGTAACTTAAGTTTCAAGTTTCAAGTTCGTACGATGTTCCGTTCTTGAGATATTCTGTTCACACACACACACACACACACACACACACACACACACACACACACACACACACACAGACCAATCGCTAAAAACATGTTTTTTGGGTTCAGGGGGTCTGAAAACGTATAGATCCGGTGAAAACTTGATTTCGAAAAATCGACATGAAAACAATACTTTCCTTCCTATATATTCATATAGGCAAGAGAAAGTAAAAATAAACTAAATAACATAACTTTATTTTCATCATAAGTGTATAATACAAAATGAAAACCAACCTTAGTTTGCCTTAGTAATAAAGAAAATCACTTTTTGACGCCAAACTAGGCTCTGTAGAGAAAAAGTTGTAGATCTTTTAATTTCCTATAAATTTGATTAAAGGCATTTCTGTCGTAAACTGGATACTACGGCCGAAATCTTAAAAATATCGATTTTTCACACGTTTTCGTAAGAAAAAACATAAAATCGCAAATTACCGCTAAACTAAGCGTTATACAAAAAAATGTTAGAAATAAAAGTTGTAGAATTTTTAATTCTCTACAACTTTTATAATATAAAGTTTTGCGCTAAAATGCATATTAAAGCCGCAATCTTAAAAAGAAAATGTTTTTACATAAAAACAGCCTCACGCAGAATTTCAGCAAACATGGCGCCTACCCTATGTTGTAGAGCATAAGAAATGTAGTAAACCAGGCGATTTTAAAAAACATCGTAGGACTAGTTTTTGAGAAAATCGCAAAAAAGTGAAAAATTATACGAATAAACTACTACTTCCGGTTGACCGATTTTGATGAAAATGTTCGTGTCGGGTCCGGTAGTGATATGTAACTTAAGTTTCAAGTTTCAAGTTCGTACGATGTTCCGTTCTTGAGATATTCTGTTCACACACAGACCAATAGCTAGAAACCTTTTTTTGTTCAGGGGGCGTGAAAACGTGTAGATCCGGTGAAAACTCGATTTCTTAAAATTGACATGAAAACAATACTTTCCTTCCTATATATTCATATAGGCAAGAGAAAGTAAAAAGAGGTTATATTTTAATTATGATTGAATCGTCGATTAACAGTGTTCCCGAGGATGCCAACTTAACCCTCAAAAGGTTTTTTGTCATTGAATGAACCATTTTCTCACTACATTGTCTCTTTAAAAACGTAGTAATGTAATACATCCGTCGTATTTCATGTAATGTATTTTATTCAAATTTAATTACACAGCCTGTATATAATTTTGTTGTGGTTACTCCATCAAAAAAGTCACGTTATGAAAGTTTAACGAGAAAGTTAGAGTGATTTGCCGTCCATTTAAATTTTTTTTGTTTAACCTAAATATTATAACATTTGAGTTACATTTGAATAGCATTTCAGGATATTGAAATATATTTCAGCTCGATTTATGTACGACACATAGAGAAACGCCAAGTTTTAATTTGTTAAAAAATGTAATCTAAAATTGAGATCGTATTACGTACAAAAATGTACATTCAATCAACAATAAAGAGACACTGCTTGTTTGTTTTTTATTTAGATGTGTTGTGACTGTAAAAATGTGTGGTAATAATAAAGTCAGACTCAGCTTTGTTTGAAAAATTATTTTCTCCCAGTTTTTGATAACGGTTTGAGGTCTGTGAGATTCATTTCAATGTTGCCGTCATTCGAGCTTAGATGAAAGAATTCAATTAATCCTGCGTCAATCCTAAGTCTGATTATTATTTGAAAAAGAGGACAACCATTGATTTTATTGTCAGGTTTTCAAATTTTATCAATTTATATAAAATAGGATCGCAATGAACTTCAGTACCTCAGTAGTCTCAGTATTGAGTTACTTTTAAGAAATTATTTCCACTAAGATCACCCAGCGAATTCTGTCTATAAGGCTAAGTACAGCACAACAACGTGCAGTAGAGACAATCTCAGACATATAGTTTGTACAAGAGTTTAATATACAAAGTTTCCAGTTCATATCTAAAAACAAAAATTTGGTGTGAAACACTCACGCGACTTTCTCTTGCCAATGCAAATAATTTACAATATAACTTAGTAATAAAACATTAGAAATAAACAAAAAACTAACCTAAATAACATACCTAATTTTAATCATATATGAAAGACGCAAAATGAAAATCAACCTCAGTTCGGCTTAAAAATACGGAATCTCGCTCTTTTACGCTAAACTAGGCTCTGTAGAGAAAAATGCTATAAATAAAAGTTGTAGATCTTTTTGTTTCCTATAAATGTGTTTATATACACTTTTATCGTAAAATGCATACTAAGACCGAAATCTTTAAAAAAAAATCGATTTTTTACACGTTTTCGCGAGAAAAAAATCAGAAAATAGCTAATTACCGCTAAACTAAGCGTTATACAAAAGAATGTTTAAAATAAAAGTAGTAGCATTTAAAATTCTCTACAACTTTAATTATATACATTTTTGCGCTTAAATGCATATAAAAGCCGTAATTTAAAAAACAAAATTTTTACTAGTAAACAGCCTTTCCAAGAATTTCAGCAGACATGGCGCCTACCCTATCTTACAGAGCATATAAAATATAGTAAACGAGGTGATTTAAAAGAAATAATAATAACGAATAAACTACTACTTCCGGTTGACCGATTTTGATGAAAATGTTCGTGTCGGGTCCGGTATAGGTATGTAACTTAAGTTTCAAGTTTCAAGTTCGTACGATGTTCCGTTCTTGAGATATTTTGTACACACACACACACACACACACACACACACACACACACACACACACACACACACACACACACACACACACACACACACACACACACACACACACACACACACACAAACCAATCGCTGAAAACATGTTTTTTGGGTTCAGGGGGTCTGAAAACGTGTAGATCCGGTGAAAACTCGATTTTGAAAAATCGACATGAAAACAATACTTCCTTCCTATATTCATTTAGGCAAGCGAAAGTAAAAAAGTCGACTGAAAAACAGAAACCCAAAACACAAAGAAATATTTAGTGGGTAAAATCTTATTGCGGTGTTTCAGAAAATGTTTTTTCTTACATGGAAAGTATGCTGAAATAGCTATGTATTATATATAATTTTAAATAGAAAATCTGTGAGAATTTGAACATACAAAAAACCAAAATTAATATTTTTTTCATTTTAAATTGTGCGAACGCCCTGAATATGAAGAACAATATTGTGTAAAGCTTGAGATCACAGAATTTAAATAAATTTGAAATAGACAATTCTATTTGAGAGAACAACTAACATTTAGCAAATATATCAATAAATTTGTTTTGATTCAGTTACTGTTCAATTGCCATAATCAGAATGTAAACAAAGGAATGTTGATTAAGATAAAAGCAAATATACTACTTTACTTTCTCTTACCCTATATGAATATAAAGAGAAGAAAAGTATTGTTTTCATATAGATTTTTCGAAATCGAGTTTTTACCGGAAATACACGTTTTTAAGCCTCCTGAACAAAAAACAAAAATACATGATTTTAACGATTGGTCTGTGTGGGTGTTGTGTGTGTGTGTGTGTGTGTGAGCGCGCGCGTGCGCGCGTGTGAACAGAATATCTCAAGAATGGAACATCGTACGAACTTGAAACTTGAGGCTTAAGTTAGGTACTACTAGAGGACACGATACGAATATTTTCATCCAAATCGGTCAACCGGAAGTAGTACTTTATTCGTGTAATTTTTCACTTTTTTGCGATTTTCTCAAAAACTGCTCATGATTTTTTTTAAATCACCTCATTTACTACATTTTATTATGTTCTGTAAGGTAGGGTAGGCGCCATGTCTGCTGAAATTCTTGGAAAGGCTGTTTACTTGTAAAAATGTTTTTTTCGGATTGCAGCCTTAATATGCATTTTAGCGCAAAAATGTACTTAATAAAAGTTGTAGGGAATTTAAAAACCTACAACTTTTATTTCTAACATTGTTTTCTATAACGATTAGTTTAGTGGTAATTAGTGACTTTTTGTCCTTTTTTTAATGAAAATAGATTTATAAAACAATTAATTTTTTAAGATTTCAGCATAGTATGAATTTTACGACAAAAGCGTATATGATTCAATTTATAGGAAATTCAAAGATCTACAACTTTTATTTTAAACATTTTTCTCTACAGAACCTTGTTTAGCGGCTAAGAGTGATTTTCCGTACTATTAAGCTAAACTAAGATTTGGTTTTCATTTTGCATCATTCACTCGTGATTAAAATAAGGTTATGTTTTTAAGGTTAGTTTTTTGTTTGTTTCTAATGTTTTATTACTAATGTGAGTTGTTATTGGTTATTATTTGCAATGGTAAGAGAAAGTTGTGTGAGTGTTTCACCCCAAATTTTTTAAGAATTTGGCCTTAATATGTATTTAAGGTAAAATGTAGATAAATAACCGTAGTAAAAACTTTTGCCCATAACAGACAGGTGGAGTGTCAAATTATTTACACTCAATCTGTTCGTTGCAGGGCTAAAACAAATAGTTCTGTTTCTTATCACATGGTCAGCCAATTAAATGACTGAACCATTTAAGAACAGAAGAGGTAGAGGTGTAAAAGACATTAATCAGAGTTATCTCCTCTGAAAGTAATGAATTTCATTATACAGCCAGACCCTGTGGTGAATGAAGTGAAGGTGTCATTTACAGAGTAGAAAATATGTGCTTTTCAGAGGGCCCGGCATGCTGATAAGCATACTTTTCCATTCAGTGAGGAAGGCAATGGTAAACCACCTCACTCCTCGTTTTACTTAGTAAAACCTCTACAGATTCAAACCAGCCTTTCGGCTGTTGACCTAAACAACATGTATTTAAGGTAAAATGTAGATAAATACCCGTAGTAAAAACTTATAGAAAATTAAAAATCCTACACCTTTATTTCAAAAGATTGAAAAATTAATTTCTGTACTTCAATTTAAAATGTTAAAATTCCATATTTTTCCGTACTGATTTTGGTAAACATGTTGTAAAATTGGGATGCCGGTTACAAAAATCTTAGATATAGTTTTTAGGTAACTCAATGTAGGGAACTAAACGTTGTTTTCTTATGCTGATACCACTACCAAAGACATTCTTTGCATATAGCGTAAGAAATGCTGTTCTTGCTTTAAGTTATAGTGTTGCTATGGATTTACCGCAAAAGATCTATTTAGGTCGTTGTGATGAGAGGATGATTCCTTTACCATCCTTTTAATAACCTGTTAACTATTTTAATAAATAGTAATTATAATTACACGGTTAATTTTAAAAACTAATTATCAAAATTCAATTTAATCACGGATAATATTATATTGTTCTCTAATAATGACCTAGTTTTAAATAGATTATAAATGTAATTTCATGTCTTTATTGCAGTTGTAATAAATAAAGCTTACAGACTCTAATATAATCCAGTTTAATATTAATCAAATATTAAATAGTTGTAAACTGATATATTTGTTTATTTAATTATCTTTTGGCTTATTGTTTATACATAATTAATCTATGTAGGAGTTAACTAATGATATGAAAACGACAAACCATGCAATTTTTCTCGCAAACATTTAGCTGACTTAATATTGGCAAATTTTATCATGTAAAATTTTAAATTGAATCTAAAATAACTGCTTAAAAATGGATTCTTGCGTTATAGTTGTAATTTTATGTTGTCAATCAAATAAACCTTGTTTTAGTACATCTAAAAAAAACAATTTTAACGCACTTACAAAAAGAAAGTCAATTTAAAACAGAAAAAAGTCTTCACCGTCTTCTTTTCTTACTCTTTATTCTTTTCCGTCTCCTTTTCTTCAACTTTTCATTATCCTACTTCTCCTCTTTCATTGTTTCCTACTCTTTTCTTCTCCTTCCTCTATTCCTTCTCATTCTTCTTTTCCGTTTTCTTCTCCATTTTCTGTTTTTTTTTTTCAAATTCTTCTTTATTTATAATAAAACCTGTGATATACAAGAAAAAAAACATCTGGTGTGAAACACACACGACTTTCTCTTGGCAATGCAAATATTGAACGATATCACCTAACATTAATAATAAAACATTAGAAATAAACAAAAAACTAACCTCAATAAACATAACCTTTATTTTAATCATGAGTGAAAGACGCAAAATGAAAATCAACCTCAGTTTGGATTAAAAATACGGAAAATTACTCTTTCACGCTAAACCAGGCTCTGTTGAGAAAAATTCTCTATATAAAAGTTGTAGATGTTATAATTTCCTATAAATTTGATTATATACACTTTTGTCGTAAAATGTATACTATGGCTGAAATCGTAAAAAAATCAATTTTTTACACGTTTTCGTGAGAAAAACCAGAAAATCGCTAATTATTACTAAACTAAGCGTTATACAAAAAAATGTTAGGAATAAAAGTAGTATGATTTTAAATTGTCTACAACTTTTATTATACACATTTTTGCACAAAATGCATATTAAAGTCGCAAACTTAAAAAATAACTTTTTACGGGGCAACAACCATCCCAAGAATTTCAGCAGACATGGCGCCTACCCTATCTTGTAAAGAATAAAAAATTTAGTAAATGAGGCGATTTTTAAAAAAATCGTAGGAGCCGTTTTTGAGAAAATCGCAAAAAAGTGAAAAATTACACGAATAAAAGAACACCTGTGAAGTTTGTGATCATTATCTTCAGTAATGACATAATCAATTCTATGTAACCCTATTGTACTACTTCCGGTTGACCGATTTTCATGAAAATGTTCGTGTCGGGTCCGGTAGTGGTATCTAACTTAAGTTTTAGGTTTCAAGTTCGTACGATGCCACGATCTGCTCAGGCCGAGTTTGCTCGTTCCTAAGATATTC